>CM068828.1:114291505-114304005 GCA_028554795.2 Sinohyriopsis cumingii
TAGACTATAATATTCTTCTGGAACTGTTTAGAACTATTCCAAGGAGTCCTGGACGACGCCATCTTGACACCGTCACAATCCCTGGATGACCAATACGTTTCCGGTATTGAATTTTATACAGAACATTTCATTCATTTAGGACAATCATAAAATTTTATCAAGATTGTTTTGGATTCACATCATAATACTTGTAATTTCCTCTCACATTTTTATTTATGAATTTCACAATTAAATTATTTGTTAAGTTTAATAAAACTTTATGGTATCTCTTCTTTCTGTTAATTAGTTTGTGACTAAATAGTCCTAACAAAAATTGGGGACTAGTTCGGGACACGAATTCCAGGGCAAATGAAATTGCATTGAAATTTAAATTCATTTTATATCGGAATGTTCTTAGTCCCTTATCCTTACATTTTGCATAGTGAAATCAACAAGCTTTCAGAGTGTCGTCTAAAGTCTGATTTTGCTTGGAGAATTGTGAACCATACATCTCAAAGGTTTCTGTATCGCTTATTGATGATTTGGCCAATCATATCCGTATAAAAATATTGAGGAACACATGCTCTTCTCAGTCTTTTATTATCAGGTACTTTGCTTTATCTGAAAAGTCTGCTTCTTTAGAAAGTGTTATTGTTTAGTGAGTAGAGTGTGGTTTTATTCAAATTCCTCTTGATAGTGTTAATCTGTCATCAGACGTAGTTTCAGGAAAAGAGGTTGCCGCCGCTGTTAATTTGTTGCCCAGTGGGTGTGTTCATTTATTGCTAGGTAATGACTAAGCTGGAGATAAGGTTGCGGTTAATCCACTTGTAACTGACAAGCCTAGTTTGCATAAAAAAGTGACCCTATTGAAAACGAAATCCCTGATTTAGACCCTGCTTGTGCAGTTACTAGAGCTATGACCTCCTAAGAATGAAGATGATCAGGATATTACCTATTTGATCGAGATAGCTCTGCAAATCTTTCAGTAAGTTTATTTGTTCTAATCCCCCATTGTGATATTTAAATGATGACGACAACCGGATTGCAATGACTTTGGTTCAACCAGTCCTCAAAATTCAGAAATATTAAAGATTGTGGACAATAAATTTACAGCTCTATATATGAAGAATAAATTAAAGCAGTCAAGATGTAAATATGAACACTTGTTCCCAGTTGTTCCAACTCGATCAAACCACATTCGATGTTGCAATTGTTGATTCCATGCCTGTAAATCAATACCCTTACAGGATGAATCCTCTCAAGCAGGAGTGTTTGAAAAAGGATGTTGAATATTTGTTGGAGATTACTATATAGAATCAAGTAAAATTAGCTGGAGTTCGCGTAGTATTTTTGTGCCGAAACCAGTTAATTCTTTTCATATATTCACTGACCACAGAAAAGTGAAGAGTGTCACTGAGACAAACTCATTTCCAATACCCAAAATTGAAGACTGTATTGACAAAATCGGAAATACAAATTATGTCACCAGGTTTGACCATTATTTACAGCTTCCCATGAAAGATCAACTGGAATCTGTCAGGAAATTCTTTGTTCGTTCTGAGTGAGGCAATTTAGGATGGATATTATCGGAACTGTTACTAAAATCGCCCCATAATTGCTGAGCCTCTAACCAATTTATTGAGGAATAAGGCCACATTTTAATGGTCTGATAAATGTTCGTATTCGTTCGATACATTTAAAGGCTATACTCACAAGTTCTTTCGGCTTCAGATTTCAAACAATCGTTTCAGATGTCTGTTAATGCAAGCGATGTAGCAGTTGGTGACGTATTAATTAAGGAAGACAGAAGAGATGTGGATCATCCAGTGTTCACTTTTTCTAACGAAAATTAAATAAGCACCAGAGAAAATAACTCACTATCGAGAAGGAATGTTTGGCTTTAGTGTTGAATTTTCACACTGAAGTGTGTATTCATTCTGCTCCTACTTCTGTTTTTTATTCAGAGATCACATCCACCTTACTTTCATCAGCGAAAGGAAACATAAAATTCAACGATTGTTGAGACAGAGTTTGATGATGCAAGGATACAACATTGATATTCTGCAGATCAAGGGAAAATTATATTTAATAGCAGATGCTCTTTTTTGTATATATGTTTTTATTTTCATTATTCATCGTCCTTTGTAATTTCATTATAATTATTTGTGCGTTTAATTAATATAGAAAAAGAAAGTTTTGCTACATAAGTATTTCTTTTCCTTACGAGTGCAGGTGATATGTATATCTGCATTTTTGTAACTCATGGTACATGATAGTATCAATTTTTTAAAATTTTTTATACATGGCTGCAAATTGTACAGAATAACTTTAGTCAGTTGTGCACCATCACCTGAATCTGTTAAGAGCATAATGTTACATAAAATCTATAAATAGATGCCGGCGTATGTGTTGACAATGTATTATTAATAATCTTAAAAATACGA
Organism: Sinohyriopsis cumingii; assembly: GCA_028554795.2. NCBI lineage: Eukaryota > Metazoa > Mollusca > Bivalvia > Unionida > Unionidae > Sinohyriopsis > Sinohyriopsis cumingii. The sequence goes on from CM068828.1 coordinate 114,293,929, forward strand.
TCTTAACAATAAAAATTAATGATGCCTTTTATTAATTTCTCATTGGTTGATGGGGTTTCGACGTTTCTAGAAGAATTGTGCAACTTACGATTGGTTGGGCTATTTCAGATGAATAGGCAATATATACGCAGACTGAGTACTGTGATCTGTTACGTGGGGTATATTGTGAAATAAGAGTCGTAAAACTATGGGTATATGATGAGAGAACTGAGCAATTAGATTCATTTCAATTTGGGAGTCATCTTCATTTCTTGTGTTCCTGTTGTGAGTCGCCATAAGTGTTTATTTTTTTTGTGGTACTTTGATATTATTCAAGAGGAAAAACAATTATTTAGGCTGTTCTATAGAAATTGAAAGTGCTCATTATTTAGAATATAATATTATTCTGGAACTGTTGAGAACTATTTGAAGGAGCTCTGGGCGACGCCATCATGAAAATGTCACGATCCTTGGCAGACCAGTACATTTCCGATTTTGAAATTTATGCAGCAAGTTTTGTTCATTTAGAACTATCACACAATTCGATCATGATTATTTTGGATTAACATCATAATACTTGCAAGTACCTTTCACATTTTCATTTATGACTTTGCCAGTTATTTTCTGTTAAGCTTTACAAATCTTGTTGGTTTCGCTTCCATCTGTTACTTAGTTTGCAACCACAGGATCGTAACAACTGTTTATCCGAATTAAGGTTGCAGCGTCTGGTTCCACATCATGATGGTTATTTAACTACCCCAAATATCACTAAACCAAGATTTAATTTTATATTTGATACTATAATTTATATGCGTGTCCATCAACACAGTACTTTATACCGAAATAAATCAACAACGACACTCTGTCAATACTGACCTCAAACAAGCAGTTTGAGAATTCAAACCATTAATTAGGAAAGCAAGCCAGGTTGGAAACTTGTAATGATATATATAAGAATACTTATAATATTAACATTGACTTCAGAAAGTTTTCCTTTGTCCAAATAGTACCACAATTATTACAACTTTAATATATATATATATATATATATATATATATATATATATATATATATATATATATATATATATATATATATATATATATATATATATATATATATATATATATATATATAGTACAACCCTGCTTTAACGCGAATTCGGATAAAACGCGGTCGTGGTGTGGCTCCCGAAATTTCTTATATTCATTCGCACATGAAAAAACAATTTTTTCCAAATGTACATGAAACAGTGTATAAAAAATGTATTATCGTTATGGCAAGAGATCGTGCATGAATTCGAATTTAATATGATCGTGGCGTGATTCCTGAAATTTTAAATACATGTATATTTTTCTCGTACCGGGATTTTTTGTTTCTTAGGTACGAGAAATAGCGTGTAAAACGTTTATTATCATTCTGGAGAAGAGTTCGCGAATGAATTTTAATATGATCCGATCGTGGCGTAGCTTCTGATATTTAACAATATCACCAGGTTCTTAAAGTGTTGTGCCAGAATAAACATTTTCGGAAATGCTATTTATTATTGGTCCATAAGTAAAGTCAGTAGGTCGTCCTTGTGATTGTCTTCAATTAATTCTGTATACAATCGTTGCTCAAACAATAGCCAACATGTATTTCTTCTTTAACTGCATACACAACCAAGCAGCAGACAATGCGGTGGTTGACAAAAGATTCTCACAATTTAATAAACATCAAAATACGAAAGCCGACAACATGTAGCGGGGTTCCACTATATATATATATGTATGTGTGTGTGTGTATATATATGTGTATATATATATGTGTATATATATATATATATATATATATATATATATATATATATATATATATATATATATATATATATATATATATATATATGTATGTATGTATGTATATATGTATATATATATGTATATATAAATATATGTATATATATGTATATGTATCTATATATATATCTATATATGTATCTATATCTATATATGTATATATGTATATATATGTATATATGCATATATATATATACATATACATATATATATATATATATATATATATATATATATATATATATATATATATATATATATATATATATATATATATATATATATATATATATATATATATATATATATATATATATATATGGCAATCAAAGATCATCATATGAAGCTTAACGCTTAGGCCGGTTTCTACAATGAGATAACAAAATAAACACTTTATGAAGTTTTTAGAGATTCCCGACATTCTAATAGAGTTCGCACATTGATGTTTTCGCGAATTTATGTAAAAAAAATGCATTCTTTCTATGTCTAAATCAAAATGTAGGAAACGCAGTTCCACGCTCAGTTATGGTTATCATAATGAAGGGTTGAAAGATTAGCAAATATGTAGTTTGAGCAATGAAAAGCAAAATGTAGAAACGCATAATATAGTTTTGGCAAAGAAGGCAAAATGTAGTGTCGGCACTGAGACGAATACTATAGTTTGGGCATAGAAAGTTAAATGTTGTTTGGGAAATGAGACGCAGAGTAATGTTTGGGAAAAGAAAAGCATTATGTTGTTTAGGCAACGAAAGCAAAATGCAGTTTGGGCAATGAAAGCATTATGCAATTTGGTAAAAGAAAAGCATTATGTAGGTTGGGCAACGAAAGCAAAATGTAGTTTGGGCAATCAAAGCATTATCTAGTTTGGGCAATGAAAAGCATCATGTAGTTTTTGGAAATGAAACGGAAAATGTAATTTCGGCAGTCAGTGAAACGCCCTATTAATTTTAATTAATCCCAAGTTTATGTTTCAGCCAAACATAAGAAGATCGAATATATGATAAGAAAATAGATAAATGCGCTACACAAAATTATATATCTATATATATATATATACATATATATATATATATATATATATATATATATATATATATATATATATATATATATATATATATATATATATATATATGTGTGTGTGTGTGTGTGTGTGTGTGTGTGTTGCTGCTGATTTGCTGATTTAGCAAAGAGAACAAAAATAAAAAATAAAAAAGATAAATGAAAAAAAAAATATCATTCATATTACACTAAAAACCAGAAGTAGCAAGCGCATAATTTTGAAGCATGGTTCTGAGATATAAATGATGGGAAAAATTAAACATGAGAAAATTCCAAATTCGTAACGAATAGGAGGTACAAACCCAAACCCAAACCGTGAAAAAACCACAGAAAGGTATTGATAGAAATGTCAAATAAATAAAGACAGATGAATTTCCAAATGTTGAATAGATTGTAGAGAAAAGGAAACTGAAAGCTTTATGAAAGACATATTCCAGAAATGTTCAATGTTTATATTTTAGCTACTGATTTCTTTAAGACACCTTTATTTTCGGTATAGTGGGAATCGATGGAAATCAATTATATAGGATTTGAGAGGAATATTTCCTTGCATCTCTATTTTATTATATGAATACATTTTCACTGACCGATGGAACTAATATACATGATCGGAAAATATAGGCTAAACATCATTTACATGACATTTAACCCGCTCTAAAGTAAGTTTTCCACTGCGGAGAATGCGCAATTTCAAACATTGCGTGCGACGTGTACATTAACGACTTATTTGTTTTCTATGTTTAGCAAGGCCTTTCACTTATTTAAAAGCATCTAATATCAAATTCTTGCAATCAGGTGTGTACAGTGCAGATGTCTCTGTCATGAAGCATTGTTTCATGTTCACAAACGATTGAATAATTATAATGTGAAACTATAGTAGGGGGCCACTATGAAATTCGTTTCGTGATGGACCAAGCCCAGACGATATATGCCGACATTAGTTACGACAAAATCATTTACTTCTGTCTGTCGTCCTGATATCTACAATGTGATGCAAAAAGGAAACAAATAAGAAACAAATTTTAGCCTGCTGGTGTATTCCTCTCAACTCATTATATTGTTCGAGTGGTCCATGCTATTTAATATGAAATCGGTCATATGTATCATCATATATGTAACGTAATGAGAACAATATTGAAAATAATTTCTTCTTCTCGAATTGCGTTGCTGGCACTATTGCAAGACAGATTGTAAAGTGACAAAAGTCTTGTATCTTCAAATAGTGACAATATCATTCATCTGATTATTCTCTTTCACTCTAACTTCTTCGTATTTAAATTCCCAACAAAACTATTTTTATTTCAAGATCTGCAATATTGAAGGAAATAAATATAGAAAGCAATCGATCTTCTTTGCATTTATAGCATACACCGTATTATCCTAAGGTTCTACCTACCGTATGTATAAACCAAGACCATCTGCAACACTGCACAGACCCAAATCTGCAGTCGCATAACGTCCCATCAGATCTGTGTCCATACAGCATGCTAGGATTAATCAGCAGAACAAAAGCAGACAGATCATGGCCTATATTCTTCGCAGTTCTAAAAAGACTTATACACGAATATTAGCAGTAACATTAATTTTCTATAAATAATGATGGAGTCATAAATAATTTCCGCTAATATGTGTCTAATGGCAGGAGAAGAAATTTTAATTTAAAAAAAAAACGCTCTTTATTCGTTGATAAGAGACGGTGCAAGGTAAGTTGATGATATTTGGTCGATGCAAGTTCTTCCCATTTTTATTTAATCAGATTGAATTAATCTGTCGTTAATTGAGCCTTTAAGTTAATACAAGTAGGAATTCAAATCGGACTCTGGAGATAGCGACGAAGCAGCAATGAATGCATGGTTAAAAGAAATTAAGCACCCCGCACTAGCCAATAATATTCTTGGTTGATTTATTTTGTCCAAACGTACAATTGACCCTTCGCCACTTGTCAATCATGCTGATTATGAAACCAATCAGCGAGCGTAAATTTGACACACCTGCAAGTATTGCTTACGGCCGCTATTTACACCCGACAAGCTGCTAATGGCAATAAAAAATTAGGATAAGTAAGAACAATTTTTGCAATGACTTGTTGATTTCTCGATTGATAAGGCTGAAAAGAAGGCAGTGGAAGCCTTGTAATTCAGACTGGTGATATCCAGATCATCTAAATGGAGGAATTAAATTTATTTGTTTCCTGAAGCTTAGACAAAACTTCGATGGATAAAGACTTTTTGGGGGCTTCGCGTGTACGATGAGCTGAATATGGAAACAATTGATGACAATTACAACATTTTTGGTTTGCATAAAAGTATCTAGAAAAACATAACCCGTCGATGGCTGGAAGCGAGAAAAGAAATTTAAATTGAAACATATATATGTAAAAATAAACGTCTCTAGAATATGAGTGGAGAACCCTCCAATCTTCGAGCTTTGATGTATACTATTGTTCTTGTATAGAAAACACTGAACCCCAGATTTCATTATTTAAAAGTTTGAAAATTTACACTTTAATGCAGACTTGTCCCAAAAACAACGATGTTTCGCCTCGATCTTTCAGATACTTGTGTGACTTCTTAACTTTTCCATTCGCCTGAAGGAGCGGTGGGGATACAAAATGTAATAATAAAGAAATTAAAAATACAATAGTTTCAGAAAATTTTCTCCGATATATTAAGTATTCATATAAATGTTCACATTAACAGATCATTGATCAAAGTTACATCTGACGATCATAGTAGGACTTTAAAATTATTATGTACAACAGTATACTTCTAAACAGTAATTATTTAGGATTTTGTTATTAATTTTTAATTTATTTGCTTCCAAGGCAGCATTACCATACGCCAGATAAAATTAATAAGGATAAGATTACATACTAAACACATTAGCATGTTTTGGAGCGAATTTCCTTGTACATGAATAAGTTATCGAGCAGCTTTAAAATAGAATTGTTTTTTTATTTACTGAAATAAAACACTTAGATTAATAATATACGAACTTGAACTACAAATACAAATATTGTCTACTAGAGTATAATTTATGTAACTTTGAAGTTTTAGATTTTAAAGAATAAAACAAGTCATTTTCAATAAATACCACTTAATCTGAAATATATATATATACTAAATACTGCATGTTTCTAGGAGGTTAGCAGGTGTCGTGTCACATGATTTTGTAGGATGAGCGATCTATCGTCTTGCGTACGGTCAATTCATTGTAGACGCCACTTTTGTAATTTAATCAGTCCACTTTGCCAGGATGTAAATTTTTCGTGCGTTCGTTGCAGCAGCAACCTTTACGTTAACGAACGAAGTATGTATTGATATGAAGTTTGGTGATTTGATATTAATATTAGTATGACGTTTGGTGAGTTCATACTAGTATTACAAACATGTATGCTTATATGTTATTAGTATCGGAATGGAGTTTGGTGATTTGCTGTTATCATTAATTTAGTATTGTGATTTGATATTAACATCGATTTGAAGTTTGGACATTTCAGATAACGTTTTATGCTACAAAAGAAACTCAACACTGTCCAATGCTCTTTGCCACCTGCGCAAATGGGATGCAAGTGTTACAGTGACCTATATTACATCAGAGGGTGGATATAATGCCCCTGACTACCTAATCAGAATAATCGAATGTTTGAGAAACAAATGTCGAAGGCATAAATAGTCCCTGGAAAGGAAGGGGCATTCAGTAAACTGACGGGTTATGCCATTAAATGCGATTAAATTTGCACCTATCCACAACAATATTAGATGGCATGACAAAATTCAAAAATGTGTTAGTTAAATCACGATTCTCTAATATTACGATTCCGGCTGTGAGATCGAATCGGGTACATTCCCACGGTCGACAACATGCACATAAGAAACTTAAATAGCTACAGGGGTAATCGACAATACGAATACAACAAAGAATGTAACAGGTGTGGCACAGAATCACGAGTTTAAAACACAGCTTAGGTGTTTTCTTCTGTGGAATTAACTGTCAAGAATGCTTTCGACGGGATGCATATTTCGAAGAGGGAGATTTGAGGATCGAATACAAAACATTGTATATCTGTTTTCTGTTCTCGCTATGCTTGATGCTGTAATATTATAATTTGCGCAAAAAATGATTGTTACGAATAAACATAAAAACAATCACACCTATCTTCCTTTCATTTAAAAAAATAAGAATTGAGAAAAAGCTCATGATATAATTTTGATCTGGGTTTTCACTCAAATCTTAGCTCATGATATCATTTTGACCTTGGTTTTTACTCGAATCTTAGCTCATGATATATTTTTTATCTGGGTTTTCACTCGAATCTTAGCTCATGATATAATTTTGATATGGGTTTTCAATCGAATCTTAGCTCATGATATAATTTTGATCTGGGTTTTCACTCGAATCTTAGCTCATGATATAATTTTTATCTGGGTTTTCACTTGAGTCTTAGCTCATGATATAATTTTGTTCTCGGTTTTCACTCCAGCACCTTAAGTTTCGGAGAAAAGAATACAGAAATAAAATAATCCCTATTTTAGCAGCAATAATAAAAGTTGCAAGAAATCTGAGACCTCTAACACTATCTATAATTCCTCCAAAACAATTGTTTTGTGTGTTCTCGGATGGCAATGTTAATTATCAATCATATCCTGTCCTTCTAGCTTGCTAGTTCGTTCTCAAACAGCAGTGAATTAAATAATCATGTATCTACCTACCGAATCATCTCTCTCTCTCTCTCTCTCTCTCTCTCTCTCTCTCTCTCTCTCTCTCTCTCTCTCCATTCTTTCAGCCTTTAAAGTGCATGTACCTCTCGATATACCTAACCATTAATGATTTACGTCTCAACCAGTCTATATATCTACCTTATTCTTTACAGTGGAACCCAACTGCGAAGGCAGATTTTGGTCTCTGGAATTTCTTAGGTGCAATCCGTAGAACAGGCAACATAGACCCTGATCTGTTCGAGCCTTTTGCGACAGTAAATCAGTATCTACGTTGGCTGCAGTTTCATTGGACTTAAAATCAAGTATTTACGGTATCTGTCGAACAATTACGATCTTTGGAAAATGTCGTTTCAAGATGGCTGCCCGCACAGACAACTATGTTGTGCTAAAATGCCTGAGTACAAGAGATAGTGCATTCCTTTCACTCATGATTCAAATGGCTTATTGACGCTGAAACCTGAAATCAGATGTTCTGTAGTTCGGCATAATCTGTAGACTGTATAACTGTTTTGATTCCATTAAAACCGTTCCAGTATTATTCGAGCTTTCTTTAAACTTGTCACCGCCGCTAAATTTGGGGGTTCCCGCAGAGTCGGACTTTAAATGGCAATATACTTAGATTCCTCAAAATAGGAAACATTTTCTACGAATCCTTTCAACCCGCACTTTATATTTTGTCATAACATGTACATTAATAATGTCGTTAAAAACTGGCTGGTAGTCATTAAAATCTATTGTATTTATTATTCCTTGTTGTAGTATTTACACTTTTCAGATTTCCATCTTCGTTGTCAGCGGTGATATGAAGCTAGATTTATTGGCAACAACGAAAAATATAAATAAATAATATTTAAAACAGAAAGATGATTTTCCAAGATTATACTTTAAACAATTAACACTTAAAGATTCTTGAACATTGGCAGTTTAAAGACTCGTCATCAGGAATGAACGAAAAAGATTTTTAACAGAAAACACCTCAATTTATTCCTGTCATGCTAGACCTGTTTTTGTTTAATTTTTGCTTTTTGCTAATTTGAACAAACGGAGCGAATAAATAATGTTAGGAAACTAAAATTGAAAGCATGTGATGTACTTCTTCCAGCCTGTAAGAGATTCTCAATTTCTGACACCCAAGGGTGCCTTTGACCCTAGGTCACCAGAACGGAAACTTTTTGATCGGGATCGGTTTTCTGCTTCAGAAATGACACATATTCCAGCAAAGAGCACTGCGCGAAAAGTGTCTCCTTAAACGTACACAAAAGGCTACAAACTACAACCATCTGAAACTAATCTGCTCGATCGACAGTCATTTTATACAAGATTTGTTAAGTCAAATCGATTTACGATTCAAAGATATTTACATAAAGAGATCACGAGAGCGATCAGAATAAGCTATATTATATGAAGTCGAATACCTTCGGTAGCAAGATAAACAAACAAAGCGCTTGACTGGGTTTGTAATAGTACCCTACCGTTTTTCCGGATAAAGTTAATAAGGCCTAAAACACGGATAATCGTGCGAATTGAATTGTAGGTAATGAAACACACGGAATGCACGAATATTCGTAACATTTTTCTAAGCTCCTCGTGGAAAATTTTATAATATTTTTTCGCAGCACATCTAATAATATTCCTTGCTTTGTTTCTGGTTTTGTTTCGGTTTCTCATTCTTTGATTTGTTTAGAGATATGCGACGACGTATGGTGTATGGGGAAAAATAGAAAGTACGACATTTGAGTATATTTGAAAAATGACGTTTGAAAAACAATATGCGCTGAACCAAACGAGTGATACGCTAAATATGGTACGGAAGTAAAACAGACTCATAAAAACTAAAATTCATTCTCCAATCCATCCCACTCACCAGCAAAATATTTAGTTAAGAAAAAATGCATGGATATTCGAATAAAAAGATGCAAACTGTCACCTTTCCACCATATCTTTTCCGTTTACAAGCAATTGTTTGACAAAATACTAATCAAGGTAAGCCCCAATTTTCCAATAAGTTCGAATGTTACCAAAAGAAGATCTAACGTTTGAAGATTTACACGTTTTGCACCTTTAGGTAAACATCGTATCATGTTGACAGTAATATGCACGTACCTTTAAGTAAACATCGTATCATGTTGAAAGTAATATGCAAGTACCTTTAAGTAAACGTCATATCATGTTGAAAGTAAAAAGCACGTACCTTTAGGTAAACGTTATATCACGTTGAAAGTAATATGCACGTACCTTTAGGTAAACATAATATCATGTTAAAAGTAATATGCACTTACCTTTAGGTAAACGTCATATCATGTTGAAAGTAATATGTACGTATCTTTAGGTAAACGTTATATCCTGTTGAAAGTAATATGCACGTACCTTTGGTAAACGTCATATCCTGTTGAAAGTAATATGCACGTACCTTTAGGTAAACGTCATATCCTGTTGAAAGTAATATGCACGTACCTTTGGTAAACATCGTATCATT
>CM068828.1:114309005-114356505 GCA_028554795.2 Sinohyriopsis cumingii
TGGGTATGAAGTTAGTCAGATTTGACTCGAGCATGTAAATAAAAATTATTGAAACCTCTTCAACATCAAGACACATTTGAAAAGGTCAAGTTCATTTATATGGTCGACTCAGTTTTATTTTAAATATCATAATCGTGCCATATATATATATATATATATATATATATATATATATATATATATATATATATATATATATATATATATATATATATCCATAAGTTTATCGCTCTTAAACAAGCTCGAAATATATTGTTCTGAGTCGAAATTTGTTTCTATCTAGCAATCTATCCATCTAGCTATATATCCATCTAGCTATCTATCCATCTAACTATTAATCCATCTAGCTACCTATCTATCTAGTATCTATCCATCTAGTTATCTATCCATCTAGCTACCTATCTGTCTAGCTATCTATCCATCTAGCTATCAAACCATCTAGCTATCTATCTAACTAACTATCTATCCATCTAGCTACTTTCGTATCTGTCTGTCATTTGCATGTGCAAATTCATTTAATCAAAATCAATTGAACTGTCATCATCGCTGAAAATGTTTTTTTTTTTCCCTAATCTATGAGTCTGTATCATTAGATATGACCTGGCAGTTTATGCACGGCCCATTAACTTTAATCGTTCAAAAACCAAGACTAAGATCACGACATAAGTATGATATTAAAAACATCAGATACGTGCAATTAAATGCATGGCGTTAAATTTGCACCTGCTCAATCAGAGAGTAGTTCGTATTTAATCGGAATGCGGAGGAACCATGCAAATAATACTGCATGTAACTCCTCTATCAAAATCATTATTATATTGTATCATCTGATTTAAATACACAGAAAATAGCTGTAACCTACGTTCATGATTAAGTCCCCGAAATTCATAGCATATCCCAAAATATAACCGCCCCATCCCACCGGTAAATATTGAATATTCCCCGAGATAAATTATTTTTTTCACACTTGTGTCTTTTCAAAACAAACGTAGCGATGAAGTTCCTAAGTATGATCAATTGTCTTCAACATGTTTTCAAATATAACATTCAATTCATACACATTTTTCCTGAAAATGGGAAAGAAAAGACTTTAAAAATGTGGAACAAATATTAAGCAAAATATTTCCAGCAAAATACTAATTTGCTAAGACACTAGAGATAGCATGTTAGAAATGTATTACGCTAGCACCATGTCTTTCATTTCACTTTACAGATCGTATTGTATGAAAACGAGTTTCTGCTCAACCTTGAATAAAGTACCAACATGTCATTTATAAATAATTGCGACTGAAGAATCTTAGACTGTTTAACATATATACACGGGAGCCTCAGTGGCAATGTGGTTAGCGTGCCAGATTCACGATCGAAAGGGTGCAGGTCCGAATCTATCACTGGACCAACCTTGGGCAGCAACCGTGATGTGTCATTGATCACTTTACTCCTTTTGCCCAGTCACTAAACAAGGCATTTGTGTTGCTGTGCCGTAAATCACCAACCAAACCATTAACATTAGCATAACTGATGCATCACATCATTGATATTTTGTAATTATCGAACTATGGTTTTCATATAAATTATTGTTATCAAATTAGTCAACGTCTTTAGAATAATCATTTCTTCTTAATTACTAGCTTAGTTTAATCTGAAATTAACCTTTACCTATCTGGTGTATTTCTACATATTGTAAACAGAATATATACAATCATCGGTTGCATTTTGCTACCCCATGCCCCATGCCATGGCAGTAGTGAGTATTTGTATACCTCTTAATCGCCATACTTAAATTACAGCAACCATCATGTCCAAAATGCTGAATTATATTTGCCCAAAATGTTTGTTTGAGTTTTGTGTTGTTTGGATTGAAAGAGGTTGTATCCAATAGAAACTTTTAGTCCAGAACAGCGCATCTCATTTGATCAATATTGTGTAATTTGAGTGATTAATGATTGACATGCACTTCTTTTTGTTTCAATTTCGTCTCATTTATGTACAAACCTATCCCTTCCACTTCTTTTATTCTGAATCTATCTACACGTGCACATTATAGTGTATTCTTCATCCTTCTTTTCTCAAGGTAGACTTTATTTTAGCAACTCTGTGTGTCCCCAAAATGTTGCAATTTCCTATCAATAGTAATACAAACGCTTTATTATGTTTTAAGTACCTTTTAGTTATAATAGTATTAGTAATAGAAGTGGAAGCAGCGGCAACAACATCCTCGATAGCTAAGGGTCGTTGATTCTCTTCGTCCCTCAGCAACCCTTGGCTTATATATCTTCCCTAAGTAGTATCTGCTGATCAACGTTCTGGTTGGATGCAGCTGAAAGAAACTCCTCCAATCAGATTGCTTAAACCATGTACCTAAGAAAATAATTGGGAATAATTTAATAGCATCTGCAAAGACCACATAACGCGTGCAACTTTCTCCAATTAATTCTTTCATAAATGCCAAGATCTGTGGTAGAATTTCGTTTTGCTTGTTTTGTACAGTAACTCTTCTTACGCAAGAGGGCGCTTCCTGAAACTACTCTTTCCGCTAGTTACATATACAAATCATCTGTGCAGAACATTGTACATTGATGACCCTTTGCCATAAAAACGGCGAGCAAGCAAGGGTGTCAGTAGTTGTAGTAATCTTAGAATAATGGTCAAATCAAAATAAATAACAACAGCAGTAATTAATTAATGTAGTATTTCTATTACGTTTCTGTCAAATTAACTTCTTTCTATGCGTGGATAACCCGTCCATAACTGTAAACGTTACCCATGTGTCCAGCATTAGCCATTTAAAGTCAACCTTGTAGATAACAGATTTGGTCATTTCCAACATTTTTGCGGAATAAATGCTAGCAACAATAATTCAAGAGCATTAATACTAATAATGATTGTAACAGCAGTGGTGCTAATGATAGAGGCGTACTTTTTATAGTGTTATTGTAGAGAGAGAAAGCAGTTCAGGTCACTACGTTATTTTTCAGCCACATAATTGCTAGCGCAATTAAAGATTAATTATGTCATTGCCATTATAATAGGACGTTATCTGAAAGTAGAGATCATATGAGGTGAGAGTGTTCTCACGTTGCCTTTCACAATCCGTTATTATATAAAATATTAATAGATCAATTAATTGCAAACTTAATTAGTTTTGTTCTACCGTTACCCATTCCGGAAAGCATTAATACCTGGCATATTTTACTAGCTTAAATATAACCCTTTGTTTTTCTTTTCTTATCTGGCAGAAATGTTTGTGTTTCCTTGAACTTTCAGGCAAATAAATACTTTTCTGCACGTCATTCCTTAATTAATTTACTGGATATAACAGTAAAAGCAATGTTGAAGAGTACTTTGAGATTAATTTTATTTTATACTTCAATTATATTGTTATGATATGTTTTCTACTAAATCTTTTCGAAATATATGAAATAACTCTTCATATGTGCCTTTAAATGAAGTTATCAAAATTTGTGTAACTTAATACGGTCACATCCACTGATTGGTTGACGTTAATATATTCCAACAAATTTGCTCATTAACTCCTGGAGTTGTATTTATAGCATAATTTGTCTTACAATTTTTAAATTTTATTCGACTTTAACATTTATTTTCACAGCTTTTGCAACATTTGCAGTTCTTTCACAAACATAACTGAAGTCTATTTTCTTTGAAGAAGTAAAATATATTCAGCCAAACGTCTCAACAATGTCTTCCAAAACATATACATTTCTTTAATTTGCTTTACCTGTATTGCATCTTGCATTCATGCAAGCTTTCATTTAGGGTACACTTTCTTCTTTTCAATTTATTGATGTTATATATTCAGTTCATCCTCTTGCATACTTGGTGCATGTGTGATAAAGAGAGATCTATAGTCTAAGGCCTTGGGTAGAGAAAGATTGTGGACAATACGTATAGTTCGATCCCGAGGACAAACAGGGGAGCAGGAAAAATAAATTTATGTAGATTCATTTTACTGCGTGTTAACTACCATTTATCGTCTTGTTCTTAAGATTGCGTGCTTGTTTTGACCTTTAAACTTTAATAATTAAATTATGATTCTTGCAAGTTCATGCGAGTGGAATGATTTTGTTGACTTGCTCTTAAACCCAATTTATAATAAAAATACATGGTACATGTAAGTTATATAGGTCCACGTGGAGAAGTAGAGAAGCAGAAGTTGCATTATTTTGTTTTACAGGCTTCTGAGTCTAGCACTGGGTAGCAGATGCCAGTGTAACATTAACTCATGTGATCAAACGTCACATAGCAGTCAACATGCTCTTGAATGAGTTTTAAATAACTTGACTGCCGCCAAATTTCTGGCGTTATCTGATATTTACACGCGAATGCTGGAAGGACTCCTCTTTTGAGGAAGACGGTCTGGAGATGTCCCTTTACAAAGCCATCTTCTCACTACGTTTGGTTATTAGATTATTAATTTGGCATATTACGGGTATTTCGTCCATAATAGTTAAAATGTCCGGTAGGTTATTAGAACTATCTACGTTTCGTTTACTTTTGGCATAATTGAAAAGCATTTGGCCTAATCTCAAAACATGTTATAAATTGAAACGTAATCCGGAATATTTCGATTTATCTTCAAAATTAGTTCAACTATTATCAGGCATAAATTGAAATAATATATGGCATCCTTTTTAAGAATATCAATTTAATTATGGCCTAAAAGAAACGATTATGTCAATAACTCAAAACGTCCAATTAAATGAAACATTATTTGGCATAAAGTGAACTCTTTAGAATCTTATTATAAATTGAACTTAGATTTGAGATGATTTTACGTTATCTACGTAAATTGAAACATCATTTGCAATCACTTAACATGCTAACTTTATATATATATATATATATATATATATATATATATATATATATATATATATATATATATATATATATATTCAATTATTTGATATTATGGCTTAACATGTAAATTGACAAGTTTACTTGCGTTTGAATATTACCTGAGTATTGTATATCATCAACGTATCATACATTTAGACACCAGAGACATATAGCAATGGACACTACTTCTAAACATATTAAAATTTTTACTTTAATGTTTTATAGAGTGCAGTATCTTTTTGAATTATCTCAAAACATTTTGAATCAACCCATTATCAGCATAAAAATACACAATTCCATTTATCTAATTTTTTTAAACAACGGTTGAATTGTCAATAGTCATAAAATTAAATATCTGACATTTATTAAATATGTAAATGAAAGTATCATTTGGCATAAATCTAAATGTTATCAGTCATATATTGAAATGTCATATGACATTTTCTTTCACTAATGTAAAGATCATTTGGCACAAATTATAATATTTGGATTATCATAATTATTATAATTGAAATACAATTTGACCATATGCTCAGACGATAATAAAACAACATTTTGATATTATCTTTTGTAATTAAAAATTCTTCAAGATTTCATGGTACTATCTCATTTTTGGTTATAAATTATAACATCGTTATCCTTAAACTGAAGCATCATTGTGAGACATAAATTGAAATTTTACATTAAATAGTTATAAATTAATTATACAGGCGAAGGCCCCTTATAAAGCTTGAGACCATAGGTTTTACTAAACTCTGAAACGAATCAACTACTAAAGCAAGCCAGTAATCTTTACTATATAAAAATTTAAATGACAACTAAATGCACAATAAAATACATTTATCGTATATATATATATATATATATATATATATATATATATATATATATATATATATATATATATATATATATATATATATATATATATATATATATATATATATATATATATATATATATATATCATACATCCATGCCGAATCCATTTTCCCCTATATCTACTCGTGCACAAAATTCATTGTTGTCTGCAAAGACGAATAAAACGAGATGCACTTAACAATGTCACACCAATGAATTCTTTGAATGTTTTACTCCGCTGTACAAGATCCAGACCTTGATAACCTGCAACGATAAGCAAAACTAAACTCAGCCTTTTATTGGAATTAGGTCATGTCATGTACTGGAATCATTAGCCAATTACATTATTTTCATCTCTAATTGTTAACTCTTTACTTTCAAAGGAACTGATACAACTTTTGGCTGACGTTAAATTCAGGTTGCTAACCTTTTCAACCCTGTGCTGTAAATGCTATACCAGTATCACATTTATACATGTATGCGCTTTCATCTATATTAGGTGACGTCAATTACATTTATAGTTATGGGTTGTATTTAATATATTTGTTTCCTCCAATATCTACTAAGAGGGAAACTGGCATCAATTATTAGCGAGGGAGTGTACATCTATACCAGGGCTGACGACATGCCGTTCTATATCGCCCTTTTCAGTGCTAGGACTAAAGTCAAATAGGTCCTCATCCATGAATTGCTCCTCGTCCATGATGTAGCCTTGACATAACAAACGGAAAATGTATGCTGATATGCCTCCTCTACCACGCCCGTAAAACGTTTCGACTGATCGTCAATCTGAAGAAAACGAACGTCATTGCGCAGGACGCAGACTCCCCTCCCACCATCGCCACCAATGGCTATAACCGGGAAGTTGTTGAGAACTTCACATAAATCGGGTCCAACATCTCCAACTCGCTCTCTATTGACTCTGGGGTGAACGGCAGGATTGCCAAGGCAGCAGCAGTTATGTCCAGACTAAACAAGAGGGTCTGGATCCACCCCAACCTTACTGAGAAGAACAAACGCATATATCAGGATTGCTTGACCAGCACACTCCTCTACTGCTGCGAGACATGGACCACCTATGCGAAACAAGAGAGGAAATTCACTAGTTTCCACCTGAGATGCCTGCGGCGCATTCTGCACATCCGGTGGCAGGACAAAGTACTCAACACAGAGGTTCTTGAACGCGAGAACATGAACAGCATGTGCTCCATTCACAGCGAGAGGCGCATTCGCTGGCTCTGCAACGTCAAGAGTATAGACCCAGTCCTAATTCCCAAGGACCTGCTATACGGCGAGCTAGCAGAAGGCGTTACAGATGTGCCTGTAAGATGGACACGAAGACGGCCAACATCAACGTCAATAACTGGAAGAATTGCGCTGACGACCGATCCACCTAGCTGTCAGACAGGGCTTTCAGAAAGCCAAGGGAGCGAGAAACACATACCACGCTGCATAGAAAACCAGGAGGAAGGCGACACAACAACAGCCTCACCAAGCATCTATGTTCTCCTGCAGCAAGTGCAACAGATATTGTCACTTTAGTGTCGGACTCTACAGCCACTCGCAAAGGTACAGATAGGACACGCAACCGGAAGCTACACGATTGTCTCCCGAAGACGGATGGATGCCGAGAGAGATTATCATTTTATCCTGAAAGTTAATATGCACGTATTCATCGGATTGACTCTAGACACTTTTTATACATCAGTTACTGAACTGGTATTACAATCGCATGAAATTTCACTTCGTTGAGATACCGCTCCGGTGGCCTAGTGCTTAGAGCGTCCTCCTTGGATGCGTGAGGTCGCCGATTCCAACCCCGGCCGAGTCATACCAAAGACTTATAAAAATGGTACAGCTGCCTCGCTAAGCGCTCAGCATTAAGAGGCGAGTGCTAGGACTGGTCGGCCTAGTGTCAGGATAATGTGACTGCGTGGGACATCATGCTCCATATCTGTGGCATGATGCCCCAGTGCTAGACATCACTATAAACTGCCACACTGCAGACAGCGTAACGATATGACTGGAAAATTGTTAAAGCAACTTTAAAAATCCAAATCACACACATGCATACGTACGCACACACACTTCACTAAGATTATTGAAAAGTATCGCCTTGATCTACATTTCTTTTACTGCATTTTGTTAATAACACCAAATATAAACACAGTCTTCAAAATAGGCTTCATCGTTCATAGTCATGAATGTATAAAATTTATGGAAATTTTGATATCGGTTAAAATATTTGGTATTTTTAAAAGTAGAGAATTATTCATCATTTACGTGTATTTGTTTTGTTTCTGTACATAGGATTTGATTTAGACAATATTTTTCAAACATGATGATTTCAACAAACAAACATTATAACCAAACCAAGCTCTAGTTAACTGTGGGGAAATGCCGAGATTTGGAAACTGTCCATAAATGTCCCAATGTATTAAATCCGGAATGAAGACGTTACGTGGCATCACTCTCGTAAGCATGCGCATATGCAAGGTTGAATCGTCTTGTCCTTCAAAAGCATGGGCATACCAGCTGGAACATGAGACAAGTAATATGATGTTACACACCAACTTTGTCTCTTGAGCGAATCTTTTTGGTATGACATGTAGAAAAAGAAAATTTTAAATGTATTTATGTATCTGTCTGTTTATCTACTGCAATACATAGTTATGTATGTTGATTTTTCTTTTTTCTGCATGTTTGTCATTCTGCTTACCTACATATCTCTTCCTAAAATGTATAATGATGTAATGTCAGTGGAGTTTGTTTATGAATAATGGTACAAATCATTTCCAAAACTTCCCCAAAACGATTTAATCGTACGTTTCCGGTCACACATTTTGTACTTATCTAACACATTGGAAATACAAACTACAACACAGACAAATCAGTGTTTCCTCAGATTTGTCTAAGAAGTCTAATGCTTTTTTATTATTTGTTTTTCCAAACTGAGTTAGGTGCATACTTTTTCATGTATTTTAACTTAATTTCGTTTTTTTTTTCTGAAGTAGAATTTGAAGATATCTAAAATAAATTTTAGAAAAGTTTAATCGGCTTCATTAATGTTCATTTGTTGAGATACTTTCCGATTCAAGACATAATCAAACCGTATCCTTGAATCACTGATTGCACTGCAATGAAACGAAATAATCTCTTGCATTTAGTTCTTTATTTGTTTAAAGTTGGTAGTTCGATTAGAATATAAAGAAATCTACTCTCTAATGAAACACTGGAATACATATCTGTTTATCAATCCATCACTAAAAGGTACATATTATTATCAAATTCAGTATGCATTTGAACATGATTTTAACACGTGTTTGCATCGTTCGTGACATGTGCAATATTCAATAGTTCACGTAGTGTTTATGATTTAACAATTTATCTGAGGATAGTACTTTTGTCCTCACTGAAAGTATGGCTTCTAGGTTTCCTCTTTCTTGCTCTGAAGCTTTGATCACATTGTGCCAAAAAGTTGTTTTTCTTGTAATGTTTTATTTAAGTCGACTTCATTATTTGGTTTATATAAATGGAATGGCTTTAATTATCTACGTATATGGAAGAATCATTACTGCTACTATCTCATAATAGTTTTAATTTTAGACACGTTCCCATCAATTAAAGTTCAACAATTTGTAACCTCTACAGACGAATGTCATGTCAACAAATACGCAGTTTGTGAAGGAAACAAACATCAGTCGATACTTTCTACCCATCTACGAGAAGGAAGTACTGAAATGGTGAACTTACCCAGATAGAGTATAAATCAATCCACCGCACCTCTCTCACAGCTGTGAGCAGTCGAAGCACCTGGGTAGATATCGCGTTATATACTTTAAGCATAAAATCGCAATAAAATGAGGTCCGTCTGCAATACAATACCGCGTCTGGGGAAAAGCATGTATATGTCAAGAATTTCAGATACATTTAAGAGTGGTAAGGCCGGATTAAATATCCCGCGTGATGTCCGATGTTTAATGAAAATGTAAACATAGTTGTAGGTGTTATTCATACTAATACACTTACTTAGAATACTTCACAAGTAAAAAGGCGATGGAACATTCGTGTGTGCTATCCGACGCACCACACCTAAAACATATAGAATATAACCATATAGAGTTTCTCTCGCTCGTTTTAACTGTCATGTTCAGTTTGCTTGTATGTATTTGCCCCCTCTCTCCGATACACAGACATCATTATTTTTAATTTTGTAAAATATATTATATTGCAATTAAGTTTTTAAAAAAATATTTTATCAGATATTCCAGTATTTCTCTTTAACTTTAATCTGCGCATATCGAATATATACACATTCAAACTTTAAATAGGAGAACGGACAAATGTAGTAATTTTGGGTCATCAAGCTTACACCTTGTTAAAAGCCTGACATTAAAGTTACACTGTGAGTTATTGCCGTTTCGCTTTGGTCACATACATTTTTAGATAGAATGTTGAAAGTTTCATCATAAGAGCTTTGTCTAAACAATTGTCACTATTTATGTAAGCTTAGAGACCAAATTATTCATGTGATCAGAGGTGACGGTGATATTGAATATATTGTTGGTAGTAATAGTAGTAGTAGTAGTAGTAGTAGTAGTATTTCTCCGCCCTGCCTTTTTTGCTTTCTTGTTGTGTTTTTTATTATGTATTATTAGATTTACTATGACCTTCACCTTTTAACTCAGATTCCAAGTTCCACAGGTTCATTTCGTAAATTTAGTGCAAGCCATTCACAAAGTTTGGTGAAGTAATTAAGTAGAGCTGGTGTTAAAAACCGATTTTCTTTCAGTCAAAGTAATCTTGAACTTTTACCTTTAGACACCAAAATCTAAACTTTGATCAAGATGCGTGATCGAGAAAGAAAGTTATGTCAAACAAATTCAGTTTTAAGTTACAGCCACCTTGACCTAAACCTTTCGAACCGATAATATAGAAGGCTTCGTTTTTGTCAAGTTAGTTAATTGCTTAATGTACATGGTCGAAAAGAAAACAACAGAATTTTGGCAGAAAACGATTTTCATGTTGACCTTAAATTTTGACATTTTAAAATTTTGACCAAATATCAGTAAGCTTCTGCCTTATCCAAACATACGCCTAGTTCACAGTTTGGTCCAGGTAACTGATGCAGAATGAATGCTATTTTGAGCAAACCATTGATCTCTTTTGGTCATGGTGTCCTTGAGATTTGACCACTTAACTCCGTAATCAATAAACATATTGCAAACGCTCAAAGCCATCCAGAACGTTTGGTATGGATTTGTATTTGATAGCTGATTTTATTCTGCAAATTTATTTTTATTCTGTCAGGCACAGAGACCTTGATATTTAACGTTTTGACTCCGGGATAGCAATAAACGTCTTCCATCCTGAAATGCAGGAGTCTTTAACGAAGTTACCCAACGGTAGCTGGTGGCTAATTCTAGTTGTTGTGCGAGAACGAGAAAGGGGATAGACATAAAATTTGATTAGATACTGACGCATAACATAACATCGTCATACTTCCCTCCGTATCGCGGGAGTGTTCAAACTGAAATTGTTGAATGGCTTTCCTAGAAAATGAAACTAGAGTAAGGTCCTACCTACAGCAAATAATTGCTGATGAGCTTAAAATTGTCAATAAACCGCATTGTTGAACAAATGACTTACATATTTAGTATGTACACATGCGCAAATACTTTTGTTTAACGACTGAATTTTTTGTATATGTTTTTGTAGGGTCTACATGGCGGACAGTATTGTTGGTGGAGGAAGAACCCGGGAAATCCCAGGAAAGTACCACCGACCCTCGAGAAGCTACTAGCAAGCTTTATATATAGAAATATGTATGTATGTATGTATGTATGTATGTATGTATATGTATGTATGTATGTATGTATATATATATATATATATGTATATATATATATATATATATATATATATATATATATATATATATATATATATATATATATATATATATATATATATATATATATATATATATATATATATATATATATATATATATATATATATATATATAGTTCATCATGCTCCTAATCTTCCATTTCTATTGCATAATGTATCATCATATAACGTAATAAAAACCCTCATTGCGATGGTTTCCTATCTCAGTGGTATATTTCTAACTGTGAGATAGAGAGCTACTGTCTCAGGCATTAAGGACATTTCACTTAGAATGATTTTAAAGACCGCTTGAAACATATGTCAATATGTCAGTATATATGTATGCGCATGCTACATCACAATATGTTGAATATAAAGATATTAACATAGTTGAAGGCAAGTAAAAAAAAAACGATTTGCTAAGTTGAAATCGATGTATCAATGAAAATAAAATTAGTTTCAATTTGCGGAAAACCCAGTTAATTCTAGTCATCTCTGCACAACGAGGAGCCAAAAATGTAGAAAATTGTACTTTAAGGTTCAAAATGCTATATGTCAATTTTTTTTAATCCTGATCCAGTCACCTTAAAATACTCTTCATAGAAGTGATTTAAAAACAAATTGTATCAATGTTTATACATTTCATGTCGGATGAGGTGAAATTCCTCTTACATGCACATAACAGAAAAAAGACGCCATTTTCAATCTATGCCAATATTTGTTTAAAAGTGCATGGTTATAATGTAAACTAGATATTTTCTAACTGTAACACCCAGGAGAAATAAAGATTATTATTATTATTATCATTATTATTATTATTATTATTATTATTATTATTATTATTATTATTATTATCATTATTATTATTATTATTATTATTATTATTATTATTATTATTATTATTTCTAGTAGTAGTAGTTGTAATATTTACAGTTCTTACTTTAATATCTTTAAACCATATTATCCAAGTCTGTGAATTTGACCATCGCTCCCTGGCATTGACCGAAGTTAATGCGGAATATGATAGAAAAAAAACAAAAGCGGAGGAAAAATCTATGTTCAAGAATCCAATAAAAAAAAAAGTTATCCATTAAAATAAGTAACTTTGAAAGGATAGTCTTTTACGTACAGCCAAATTTCTATTGATAAAACTGCTTTTTTTCATCAACGTGGACTGTGAAAAGAAAGCTTTCATCAAAGAGACGGTACAATAACTACCATCACAAACTACATTCCATTAGATAGTTTTTATCTGCATGTGTCCTATCCCATTTAATTCGGCACGAGTCCACCCCTCCTTTTCTATTGATATTGCCATGGAAACATTACACAATAATACTGATGGTACGTTGTGAACACCTAACTATCTGTGTTTATAAAATCCTCCAGCGAAAGAATGGCTGATGCAATTGTAAATGTTTCTTACTAAATGTTTTAGGGTGCTGTACGGTTTCAACTTTCTCTGTCATAAGTTGTATGTATCAATTTATGCAATACTATCTACCTGCTACAAGACTTTACTATATTTTGGAATAAATTTGTGTTTAAGAAAATTTGCTGCAAAAAGAAACAGAAGTACTGACCGTTAAAGTCTGGAAAAACGTGACGCCCTCTATCGACAATTGTTAAATATCGTTACTGCTACAACACATATTTTTCCTACTAGTGCTTCTGTAAAACAAACTGATGCCAAACAACAACTACTGCTACTATTTGTTTGTGTGTGTGTGTGGGCGGGTGTAATTTAGATTTTTAACGTAGCTTTAAAACTTTTTCGGTCATATCGCTACGATATCTACAGTGTGGCAGTTGATTGTGATGTCTAGCATTATGCCGCAGACATGTAGCATCATGTCCCACTCATTCACATTATCCTGACACCAGGCCGAAGCGCCAAGCAAGGTAATTGTTAGAACAATTTTAATAAGTCTTTTGTATGACTCGACCGGTGTTCAAACCTACGAATTCCCGCATCAGAGGCAGACGCCCTAACTAATACAGGCCACCGGAGCGGTCCGTATTTACCGGGATATTAATGTACGTATCAATAGATGGACAAACGGGTAAATACATGGATGAACAGATTTAACGAGAAGGACAGATAGGTACATGCCTTTAACGAGACAAAAGCAAAAGATTCAGTTGTATGGCTTCTTAATCCAGGATGTCAAAGATCATCATCGTTAAAACTCAGAACAAAGAGTTAAGAGAAGGACCTGCAAGTCAAACCAGTAAGACGAATGCTTCATAATTTTCTCAGTAATCGTTGTCCCTATTATTCGTGCTTTTCTTTTAAATCCTAAAATCTGCATCTATTACGGATGCACCACAGCTTGGCGTTAGACTTCTTTATCGTTTATTGATGGTTTACTGAGCCCAGCGATCAGTCTATATTTGCCACCACATTATAATGTATACTGTTGATATAACTGCCAGTTGCGTTGCCACGTCGCTTTCATTTGTCCTGTCGATGACAACTGATAATTATTATTTTAGGATGATGGTCAATTCTCTCTCTCTCTCTCTCTCTCTCAGTGCCTTTTCCAAGGAAACACAGAAGAATACACACACACACATATATACAAAGTTGAATGCAGATGGACAGGTAAATAGATATACAGAAATTCTATAAACAAGAAAAGTGCGTATCGTAGGTGGGTATAGTTTAAATGTATTAATATAAAGACAGATTATATATATATATATATATATATATATATATATATATATATATATATATATATATATATATATATATATATATATATATATATATATATATATATATATATATATATATATATGTGTGTGTGTGTGTGTGTGTGTGTGTGTGTGTGTGTGTGTGTGTTAAAGTGTGAAGGGATGGAATGCTTGTGCTGCACACTTTCTAAAGTGTAATGCTGTAAATAGATGAAGAACCATAAAACAAACTAATATTTCTTATTGATATATATTAATTTACCCGTCTAAACATACGGAACGTCATCACAAAAACATTTGATATGTAAAAAAATTAAACTGTATTTAAATAGGAACGCAAATTTGTCTCCACTGATTATTGTTAGTACTTTTTCCAGGCATCTGACAGAAAATTTAATCTATTTCTTTGTTATCGGTAACCTGCTTTCTGTTTTGCTTATTAACATCATGTGCGGTATATAATCCATGTCATGTTTTTCACATGCTCCCATATAACTGTGTGATGTGTGTATTTAATTTGTCGCATGAAAACAAGATCTAATTTCAAAGTATATATATATTTTTTGTATGACAGAATGAAATCTGCGATTTATAAATAATAAGGTATTATAGTTCTTAGTGACTCGCTAAAAATGCAGCACTCTGACAAACCTGCGCTGCTGTGACCTAACTGATCGTTGAGATCAAAATAATATGTAATTTGCGGTATAATTACAGGATAGATCGTGTCAGTTTCACTTTCAAATTAAGGAAATACGAATGTTAGTTTGCTAAATTCATTATTCATATTTATCCTTGTGTGTTATCCAGCATTACAAGGAAACATTACTTTTGCAATCCGCTTCATAGTTTGTAATTATTACAAATCTAGTCCGTTAGTCATCTGAATCAACGTTTATTTCTTCGCTTTCTTCACCCGAGGAAAAGTCTCCTTCATCACTGGTTTGCTTGAGTGTGGAACATTTATCATGATTCCAAATATCATCGGAAGTGGAGACCTTGTCCGAATTATACTCGCTTTCATTGCCGCTTTTTTCGTCCTCTGGTCGACAATGAACTTTTCGATGTCGCTCCAGGTTGCTTTTGTGACTTGTTGCGTAGTCACAAACAGAGCACACAAATTCTTTTTGTCCATTGTGTACCGAAAGATGGCGCTTCAGTAATGCCTTTCGGCAGAAGCGTCTTCCGCAATAAAAGCACGTGTATCCATGGTAATGAAAAATCATGGCATGTTCTCTTAAAGATGCCTTAGTGGCGAACAAGAGTCCACAGCATTCCAAAATTTTTGAGCACGTCTGATGCATTGTCAACATATGCCGTTTTAGATTGTTCCTTCTGTCTGTTGTATACCTGCAATGTGGGCAAGGAAATATCTTTCTTCCATATCCATACTGGGACTGAAATGGATCACTGGTGGGCAAGACAATCGGTACAGACAATCTACTTGTGTTCGGAGCAGACACTGTTGATTTGGATGTCAGAGGTACGTCAGTCGTAGGCCTTAAGTCTCCAACTGCCTTATTTGTTGCACTTTTCCCATCCTGACCTAATTCAGTAATATTGTTATAGTATTTGGCAAGCCCTTGGTAAAAATTGTTGAAGCGATGGTCTCGAAGGGGATGAATCTGCCCAAGGGGACATTCGCCAAGGGTTTGCACGCCAGGCATCTGAGAAATGACAGAAAGATCTTTGACAAAATTAGGACTCTCTTCTGTTTTCTTCAACTGATATCTTGCGTCTAATGTCGGCATAATTTTGAATGGGTCTGGTAGATGATGCTGTCCATATATTGGAATAGGCCTGAAAATCAAAATATTTAAATTAGTAAATAAGAAAATATTTTAAAACACTTGCTGGTCAAAAAACAGCGTATAAGTCGATCTGAAGCGCACATACTGCATCCTTTGAAGGGTTCTACGTTGAATGGTTATTACTCCGTTATACGAAAAAGTATCAAGGAACACTAATCAGAATCGTCCGTCTTTAACACTATAAACGTAACACCATACTACAGGAATATAATGCAGTTAGGACACACACGCGGACACACACACACACACACACACACACACACACACACACACACACATACACACACACACACTCACACATATGTGTGTATGTATATGTGAGACACTTTCTTTGAATATTAAGACTGATAACTGTCAAATTTAAAATGAAAAGATATTTAAATAGTTTGGCTGAGATTCAATTTTACCTTTTTAACATTTAGTGTATAAGAAACTGACAAGTTGAAAAAAGCAGCAAGACCGTCTTTTGTGCAACACCCAGGCCCCCGCCCAAAATAAATATTTCTCATTATGTCAACATATGTCATATTGAAACGCACAAAATTTTCCAAGGCATCAAAACAATAAGCTGTCCGTTAGACTTAATATCACCTGTCTTAACTATATTGTTATGAAAAAAGCAAATCTATCAAATAAAAATACTTATCTATTTGACGAATCTTCATATTCTTATTTCTATGTTATATTTATAAATACAAACGTAGCTACGTTCCTGTTACAATTTGTTCATGTTGTATCTCTAATCCATCATAACTTAAATTCGCAAAGATACATTGTTATTTATAAGTGATATAAAGTTACTCATAAGCAATCCAACTGAAATATTTTTCTAATATATTCTAACGCTAACGACTGATTAAGTTTCTCCAACAGATAATATTTCATTAGTTATGATATATATATATATATATATATATATATATATATATATATATATATATATATATATATATATATATATATATATACACACACACATCATTCGAAGATGGGCGTTTAAATTATAAAGGGAATTAAAGGTCCATCTTTTTATTTTAATATTTTCTCCAATCACATTGTTTGCGTTCGTGTCGATGTTAAATTTCAGAACCAGAAAATCAAATAGTATTGGGTTTTCTTAATAATCTGTCAAATTACCATGCAATGGTATGTTATTACCAAATTTATTATGAGTACCGATCAGTCTCTGATGTCTACAGCTGCATTCTCGGTAGTTTCCGGAATATTTTTGAAACAGTACAAATAATTGATAACAAAACACATGAATTGAGTATTTCGAAAACAAGCCAGTAATCCAGTGAAGATTCTCTCAATAATTTAGGCATTAATCCATTGAAAATAGGCTACCTAATTGGGCAGTAATCTAATTACGATGCACTTACTAATTTATGCGCTAGTAAGGTATTGTTTATGAAACTCAAAATAATTATGTCAACGAATTTAAAGGTTACACACAAATTAGACAAATATATTCACACAATATGAGGGTTCTGAGGGTGAATTTTCTACACACGTGACAGTATTAATTGTATTATATTCTATTTCTTCTAGCTAACTGAACACTATATTAAACATGTGTTCAGTTATTTCAAGATTCATTAGATGCCATCATATCTACAGATTAATTACGATTATCTGTATCTGTACCCTATATCCACACAAGTCAAACTCCCGTAATGAAAATGCCAGCAAAATTTCCTACTTTTCAATAAATATTTTGTCTATTCTTATTTTCAAGAATAAATTTTAAAATTGACGTGTTTAAGAAAAATATAGAGAACTTTGATAAGAACAAATGAATACTACTTTTTGCTAGTATCGTTCAACAATATACAAATTAATTCGATTCAATGGAAAAGTCGTTGGAAAAGAAACCTAGTAAATTCCATGTAACTCTCGGTGATATTTGCTTTGAAAATATGATTTCATCCATGGTGTGTATTCCTTCTATTTACGTGCTGAATTTTCCTATAATAGCATGGAGAGAGAGAGAGAGAGATATTGTCGGAGATTTATCCATCTGTCCGTGTGTGTGTTGACCTGCCTTTTCACTCTTATCTGTTTCTCCATATTTAACAATTAAGTCTGCTGTTGCACAGTACCCTTGTTTTATAATATTATTATATTATTTAATTTTCTGTGTGATTAACAACGGGATCTAACTTGTGGTGTCTTTTATTTATTTGGATCAGGTTGCAGTATAAGTTAAGATTATCGGACATTAAACCAGCAGTACATCTGACATGTTAAAATAATTATTTCTCTGTTAGATATTTAAAACCTGTTTATATAAAAATTATGGGAAATAAAGCTATTATGAACTTTACGTTGACATTTTTATATCCACGTTTTCAATGCGAAGAAGTATTTGACACAATAATACTAGTTCTATATTTTACTTAACTCGAGAATGATGCTGTATGATGCTGATATGTCCTTAGTTATGTTCGTAATACATTCTTAATTATAATTATGGCAAACATATCATGTTCCATTTCATTAGTTTTAAAATTATTATATATTTGTGTATTTATCATTTTTCTTTACTTTTAATATTATTATATATTTTGTATTTCCCATGCTAATTCTGCAGGATAATTTAATGTTCATATTCTGCAACATGTACACATGCGATTATTGTTTGAAGCATGATGCATATACGTTAATATTTTAAACTAAAAATATGTACAAATCTGAATGTTTAATAATATCTCGTTCAATCTGCCATTATTTCAAAGTTGAAGTTATTTCTAATTTATTTTAATTATTTTCCTCCTCGTCTTTGTATTTTATAATGAAAGCGTAATGTCCTGATTAAAAAGACCTTAAGAATTTTAGCAAAGTTGCACAAATGTAAAATGTACAAAGCGACAAAATGTTGTATTTCCTTATTTAAAAAACGTTATATGAACACATGCATTGAACATGAACAGCCTGTTGTTTAAAATACCACCACATCGTATGAACGTGTGTCGTGATAAATAAAATAATATATGATGTTTTAAAAAAAGTATATGCTGGAATACCTTATGTTTAAACACCCACTTTCGTCAAATTTAATATTACATTTTTGATAGTTTCAGGAATAGTTTCATTTCAAAAGAGCATGTTTAACCAAAGAAGGTGTAAATTGTGGTTCGTTTAATTTTCCACGTCATGCCACTCCTTCATCTTCCTTCTTGAATTTTATACTGAATACTTTTTCGTTGAAAAGAATTCGACGTTGTCTCTTTATAGATGGTCTTTGACAATGATGAGGTCGTTATCAAAATATGGTGTTTTAAAATGGGGTATCTAATTTTTGCTTATCAGTGAGTTCGACTTTCTGCGTTTTTATATGTCTCTTGTAAATTTACATCATGGTTTAATAATGAAAATAAATGGAGACACTTGAATGTGTCTCTATTAAGAGAAAGCTATCTGTATAGATCAAATAATTAGATGCTCATTAAATATAATATGTTTCACCTGAAATTGGATAGGTGTAACGTAAAGACTAACGAAACGTAACGACCTACTCACCTGAAAGGGAGATGGGAATGAAATAAGGTACTATCCATTCTCTATTGCTGTCTGGTGACTTTCTGTAAACATTAAGCTCTTGGTAATCCAGAATAGATTTCCATTCTCCTGGTGCATTTAAATCCACAGTGTTGTTTTATTCTGTCTCGTCTCAAATAAATAGGCGAGTGTTTTACTGAGATCGTTCATGTGCGACTGGTCATGAGATCACGTGATGTAGTACCAGCCATGAATAATAGTCAGTGGTTCTATGGGAGGAGCGAGCGAATAAATGGAATTTCATTGGATGATTGTCTAACGGCAATATAGAGGCTCTGTTCTCATGTCGGGTATACTCGCATTTATCACGGCCATTTACTTTAAGTATTTCTTGCTCTAACCTTTATTTTTATAGCTTAGCGAAAATTAGAAAGTTTTCTGAAATTTATCATCTGTATTCTTCTTTATCAATTGCCTTAGTTACGTGGTACATGTACAATTGTGCCTGATTATATACTAACAGGTAACTATATTGATGGAGGCATAATATATATATATATATATATATATATATATATATATATATATATATATATATATATATATATATATATATATATATATATATATATATATATATATATATATATATATATATATATATATATATATTCACGTACATACATGCAAGCACACACACATACATACACACAGACGTACGTACGTACGTACATACATACATACATACATACATACATACATACATACATACATACATACATACATATGTATATAGTTAGGAATGTAGTTTTATATGTTTGCATGTTGGTAGCTGCTTATCAACAAGGACTAAACGTAATTCGTCTCTTTTTCTTCTTTGTTCCGTTTTTTCAAATAGGTACACATAAATGTATGAATATCACTTTTGCATGCAGTTATGCTTGTTTATAATGTAGTTTTATCAACGTAAATGTTATGTCATTATGTTTGCGTGTATCTTTATAATTTCAAGCTTGCTGGAAACCTGTTTATTAATATATCATATATAACTAACTGACTAATGTGTTGTTTGACTGATTATTTGGTTTTCAGCATGGACATGTAATTGACAGGAATTTTCAAGCAAGTAAGTCGACTAATGTGCCAACCTTTTTCAGCTGGCAATCTCCCGAAAAGATGACAATGCCGGGCCATATAATTGGGATTGGTTCTGATCCTACTCCATAACAAATGTGAAATACCAAAGCACTATCTAGTTTCAGATCCTCTCCATAAATTGCAAATATCTGTTTTTTCACTCTCAAGATATTTGGTGTACATTGATTTTTGACGTCATCAATAAGATTTGTTTCTAAATTGACACCCTTTCTTTCTTTCTTTCTTTCTAAAACCGGGCTGCATTTCAAACTTACAATGCATTCTCGTCATAATTAACATAAGGTTGATTTCTGTTTAAAATAAGACTTGCCAAAAGCTTCCTCTAATAATGTTTGTATTAAGATTTTTTATGTTAAGAGGTCAAAATGTATATAGAAAAAGATTTCAAAATAAAGTAATATAACCTAATTTTAAAACTCATTTATCTTAAATCATATGCTACTTTATTTTTTTAAATTAAAGTCTCGTTAATATATTAATCGAACAATTCATAATTCTTTCAATTTCAGATTATATTTTGATTAATAAATGATCTCAAATATATCATTTAGTAATACTTCTTTCTAAAATTAATGTTATGACACCAAAACATTCAACATCATAATCGTAAGTTTTATGTATGCATATATGGATGGATGGATTTATGGATGGATCGAAGGATGAATGGATTCATCATGATGATGATGATGATGATGATTATTATCATTATCATTATTATTATTATTATTATTATTATTATTATTATTATTATTATTATTATTATTGATATTACTTTTGTTATTATTATTATTATTAGTAGTAGTAGTAGTAGTGGTAGTAGTAGCATTAGTAGTAGTAGTAGTATTAGTATTATTATTAGTATTAGTATTGATATAATTTTGATCTACTTTCATTGTCTGTACTGATTCACAAACATTCTCCATTAGAAAATATAAATCACTATCGAGTTGATTTTGTTCAATCTTTGTTGTGTATTGTATTAAATGTGTTTGATAGGATGGAGATGACAATTTTGAACAAAAATATTTCCGTTCGTTTCATTCGATATGTCTTTTATAAGTGGTATATATATATATATATATATATATATATATATATATATATATATATATATATATATATATATATATATATATATATATATATATATATATATATATATATATAAAAGAATCCTTTAATCAGAGGCTATCCACCTACTGTCCCATCTTGTAGTACGCATGTTATGTGCAGGATTACGGAAAATGTATGTGTCTATATACACCATCTTGATACGTTCTTGGAGACTCGAGTAAATAATGTTTGATGGAGGATAGGTACTTTCATTTATTCAATAAACTACGATATTGCACATTTGTGTAAGACCTAAGACTTCACGTATAACAATGAAACATGTGAATAAATTACCTCACTTTGCTACCATGTTGGTTAGTAAATTATAGGAAAGATAATTTTAACGATCAAAATTGATGATATGAAAACTGATCATAAATAAAATTCTTCAACTTAACAGATAGAAGTGTTTTTTTCTGTTTTTTTATACGGTAACGATTAAATTACAATATTCAAGTTATTTATTGCCTTACTAGATCTGAGTACTTATAATGCAATCTCTTTTTTTTTCCTTTTTATGTCCACGCGTCCTTCACGGTAGTAATGTAAAAAGTTTTCATTTCAGGTTACAAGTGAACCATAGCTAAACCATCCCAAAGAAATGCCACTGGTCCATTTTTTTCTGCTCCTGAATTTCACATTTAGAACTAGTACAATATTTAGCATCGAAAGTTCTCCCTCTATAGTTCGTGTAATTGACCAGATTAATTTTTGTCAATCGCTTATTACCGCGGACTCGAAAAATGCCTAGCATGCATTGAAAAGGGATGAACCGAAATTCGAAATTAAGCACCACAAGAAAACCACGATCGCTATAGCAGTACAACACCTTTGTAATTGCCTTGAATGATAAGAGTTAAATATTTGATACATAGCAATGACATTACTGATGCAAACATTAATTAATTAACACAGTTATTCATATCCGATGGATGCTGACAGGACAGTTCTTTTTTAGGGATTATCTATACTTTTGAATGGTAACACTGTATAAAGACAACACGAAATCTCGCTGTTTAGTAAGGGTTCCAAAAATTTTAAAGGTTAATGATTGTTTTGCTTTTTCCTTGGGGGGGGGGGGGGATGAGATTGCTTTGTTGTGAATGGATATGCGGTTGTCCACCAGAGTCGCATGTTGTCTCATAGTTTTGCAGTTTCCCATATCTCATACACTATTATTTGACATCTGTCGGAACCAGCGAGAATGTTTTTGTATATATTGTGTTAGCCTAAAAATAATCAATTTACAATAAATAAACATGATATACATTGTACAATAAAAGCAAGAAAGACACATTTATCCTATAAAAATGTTAATTTTGTTGATAAATTAATATATCATTCAAAAGATCTTTGAGAATCATGCATAGTTATATTTCCTTTGATTCATCGCATATATTAATATTTAAGCATAATTTTAAGTTGTATTCATATTTAGTATTATTTATAAGCAACTGTTAATTGGAATTAATGCTGATGTCATACAATTTCATTACCAGGGAAAGCCCCAAATATTGCAAAGAAAGATAAAACAATTTACTACTGATTTGAAGAGGTTTCTCTTTTAAACTTTTCTTCATACGCAGGGTACGAGAAACCGGAGAGTGTTCAATACAAATTATAAACTGATTATTTGCGTGATGGTTGATTCGTTCTGTTTTGGGAGGAAACTATGAGATCATCCTTAGCTTCCGAGACTGCGGAGATTTATACATTGTATGTCCAAATGAGATAAAGAGAATGGCACCATGCTTAGAAAGAATTAAGGAAGGTCTCAATAGTCCATGATGGAATGTGAAAATTGACAAATGTATCCTTCCAAAAGTAAATTTATATAATATGTAGAATGAATATCTGACAGAGAGAGAGAGAGAGAGAAAGAGAAGATACATAGTAAAATAAAAAATTAACGGATAAACATGCACGTGAATATATATATATATATATATATATATATATATATATATATATATATATATATATATATATATATATATATATATATATATATATATATGAATGTTTTCTTTTTGCGTTATCATTATATATATTCCTTTAGATTTTGTTCAGTAATTTGCTAAATGCATAGCTAATAACATTAAGTCATAATATTCTACAACCTAACGATATGGAAAAGTATTTGCATTCGGAGATTGTGACATTTGATTGTCTTGGATCAGATCCACCATTAGGTGGCTTTCCGCTGATTCATCCCTTTAGATGATCAGCGTAGCAGGTAACTAACTTCTGAATGAACTGGCAATATCAATGTCATTCTCGGGTTGACTAATGATACAATCCAGCACGTAAGTCTAAAGGGTTAATTAATACAACAGGCAAATCAAATACTTAACCACAAGATGCCATGCAAGATACTATCACGCTATACAAATGAGGGTGAAAAAATATATGTATTTAAGTGAATGATCAATTTTTTAGAAGGGCTAAAATGCTGTTATTAAATGTTAACAATGGAATATGTAAAGTGTAAATTTATGAGAAAGTGCTTTAGTTTATGTCACTGCTGACTTCCAGTAAATGTCTTACCAATTTATTGGCAAACTAACGTTATCGCATACTCCTTGATTTGTTTGAGAACGTTTTATTCCCCATGTTTCAGTCAACTACGATATAGTGATTAGGAATATAGTCACACAATTTGGCTGCGATAAGTTTTTTAATTTATAAAACACGTGTTATTATGTCTGTTTATTGGTAAGCTAAATTATGATATTTGACATTTATCATACTGGAGGTAATTTTCCAAGAGCGACAATGACTCTTTGGATGAAGGCTCACCTTCGTGTCGACTTACATCAGCCATTTTCCACAACTCCACTGTGAGTTGTGCCTTCATCGGGCAGGTTGCGTTGAAATTCATGTCAACGATTAGTAACTTAATAACTGAGCGCATGATGGTTCTTCCTAAGAGAAATAATAACATTAATTTGCCGATGTTACTGACTAATACATTTAGAGACGATCAAAACGGTCTGAAGGTTTTCATCATTGACTCTCAAAACCTAATAACATATATCAATTATCAGATGCAAACAATTTTGGTCAATTCAATACATGTCACAAGTAAAGTTTACTCTTTGTGGCTATCAGGAAAGGTCATGAACATCAGGTACA
This sequence comes from Sinohyriopsis cumingii, assembly GCA_028554795.2. Classification (NCBI taxonomy): domain Eukaryota; kingdom Metazoa; phylum Mollusca; class Bivalvia; order Unionida; family Unionidae; genus Sinohyriopsis; species Sinohyriopsis cumingii. Next base: position 114,334,037 of record CM068828.1, read on the forward strand.
TAAGGAGACCACATGAATGCGTGCAATTAAATGGAATGTTGCCACGGAAACTTCTTTTGACACATCTGAAAGCAAGCTAAAAATAAGATATGCTTGCATATGCTAATCTGTATGACAGGAATTAATTACTTTCTATCACTATTTGGAGCATTCGTACATAAATTCAACCGTTCTGGCAATCGCACACAAATTGAGAAGTATGTATAGTCAGATTGGCGTATGAAACGAGATACATGAAGCTGGTTAAATTTGCGCTTAAGTGTTTAAATAAGATCCACAAACTTTCAAAAAGGATTAGAAAACAATATAGATTATAAGGCTTAGAATAAAATCTGATCGACAGCAATATCCTTAACACAATAAAATAGCTTGGAAGGACATCTAAAAAGGCCTTAGAAGGATTTATGACTTAAAACATCATCCTTTATACTGTTAGAAAGCTTGAAAGGATATCTGAAAACAAAATGCTTTATCTAAAAAAGGACTTAGAAGAACATCTGACCTAAAACAACATCATTTCTATTATAAAAGGCTATGAAGGACAGCTGACCGAAAAAAACATTCCATGCACTATGAAAAGACTTAGAAAGACATCGGGTCCTAAATAAATCCCGTGTCCAATGAAAAGCTGTGAAGTACATCTGACCGGAAACAACATTTATTGTCCAATAAAAGATTTAGAGGGACATCTGATGGAAATCAACATACATTACATTACAAAAAGAGCATCTTCTTTTTCTACTATTTATCAACGACCTAGCCTTGTATCCAGTGCACGGTAACACAGATCTTTTCGCTGACGATTCGACACTGCATTTATCTGATAAATCTCTAGACTCCATTAAAAATAAACTTCAAACTGACCTCAACAGTATATCAGTTTGGTGTCATCAAAGCAAAATGCATATTGACATCTCTAAAACGAAATGTATGACAATTGGAACAAGGCAGCGTCTATCCACTAACATGGATTTACTTCTAACTCAAAATGGCTTAGACGTATCTATTGTCAAAAATCAAAAACTTCTTGGTATCTACATTGATCAACACCTCAGCTGGAATGCGCATATCGATCACTTATGTGCAATGGTAGTCAAAAGAATAACTTTATTAAAATTGCTTTCAAAATATCTACCTCCACAATCACTTGAAATTTATTTTTCGGGTACTACCACTGATAGATTACGGCTGTACCATGTGGGGAAACACATCAAATTATAATCTGTCCAGAACTGATAGACTCCAGAAAAGGGCAGCCCGAATAATACTGAAACTTCCTGTTATGACTCCCTCAAATGTTTTGTTTTCACGTCTGAAATGGCTACCTATACAAAAACGTATTCTTTATTTTAAAGGAATCATGACATACAAGTCTTTAAACGGCTTTCTCCAGATTATATCTCTAACATAATTGAACTAAGATCATCAAATACTGAGTGTAATCTCCGATCGACGACAAACAACGATCTCCAGATTCCTTGGTCGAAAATCAATCATTACAAAAGCTCATTTTCTGTATCAGCACCTACTGTATGGAATTCCTTACCAATGAAGATACGTAATTCAACATCCCTTGCTTCTTTTAAATTATCATTAAAGAAATTCTTTCTAGACCAGCTGGAATGATATATTAAAAGCTCTGAATAGAAAACTTTAAAATCATATCCATAATTGATATATATTTGTATGTTTTCCAGTATAGTCACACATAGTCATTCATGTCAATTATGTACAAATGAGTGTGCGACGATATATGGTTATGTGCACGAACTTCTATTTATATTATTTTATTACAAAAACTGAGGACCACATGGCAGATGGGTCAGTCATGACCAAATGTGTTATCCTTGTTAAAGATAGTTTATTATTATTATTATTATTATTATTATTTAGAAGGACATCTGATGGAAATCAACATCCATTACATTACAAAATGATTTAGAAAGACATGTGCAACTTCTTGCCAACATAAGCATTCAGATGTGTGTTAATAATATATATCTTTTTGAATATATTAAGAAATAGTTTGACCACATAATCGGAAAGCTCACTTTACTTCCAAATAGCAAACGTTTTCATGACTTTGACTCGTTACCATCTCTTCCTGTTTCTTTTCCGTTGTCTTTTGCAGGAAGCGGAAAGCCGTAAGTATTTCATAATTATATAAAACAATACAATACTTGTCCCAATGTAATTAATTTATTATAATTACATATTGTTTTACGTTTGTAACAAGCAGCTAGATTGGTTAAGATCGAATCGGTTGATGCCGAAAAATAACGTTTTTAGTTGAATGTTTAAGCTTTGACAACATTTGTGAACAATAGTTACAACATTTTTCTAGCATTTGTTTCTTGAAATTCGTTATTAATTGCATAACTATTTGTATAACTATCTATTTGCTTTGCCACCACTGTTCTTGCAGTGAGTAATCATGGTTCTAGTCACATGACTTCATAAAACTAGTAAAATATGAAGCTCAGGTCTTATATTAAACCCCATTCCGAAGATTAGTTTCTCTTTGTGCTGACGAAATGGGATCGTTGTAAGACTGTTTGATGGATGACTCAAAAGCGCATATAGGTCTGTAACATAGGATGCAAGGTATTGCTTGTTGTATACAATAAACCAATTTAATTTAATTTAATTTAATTTAATTTAATTTAATTTAATTTAATTTAATTCGTAATTTAAATTGTTTCTTTCAAATACATGGCCCCTGTTGGTTATTATAGTGAAATTTTAAAACAGTGCAACTATTGAATGAAGAAAAAACAACAATACGCAGAGTTAATTATAGTAAAATAGTGTGAATTTCCATAAACAACAAAATGATTAACAAGATGCGTTTAAAATAAGAAAAAGCATTACTACGTCAGCAGCAGTCATATGATATCAAGGAGAAAAAAATTATACAATGTAAATCCTGGAAATATTAATCTACTTGTTATCTTTTTAAAAGAAAAAATGATACTATTTTGTCTAGCACAATTAACATGTAATGGTTTTCCAACTTTGTTTCCATTTATTCACTGCTTAAAGGTATTGCTTGTTGTATACAATAAACCAATTATACAATGTACATCCTTGAAAAAATAACCTGTTATCTTTTTAAAAGCAAACATAATAATATTTTGTCTAGCACAATTAACATATAATGGTTTTCTAACTTTGTTTTCATTTATTCGGAACACTTTAGCGTGTTAAGCACTGCTTAAAGGTATTGCTAAATGTGTTGTAAGTTTAAACAGTAAAAATCTTTACCCACAAACATCCTTTTTATTACAGCTGTTACCGCTTTTAAATGTGAAACTAAAACTGCACGAGTAAGTAAGAGTATCTCTTTAAGACATCTGATACCAGCGAAAGTAACTTGCTTCTTTTAAAAAAACTATTTGAAAAGGTTTTGTATTTAAATATCAAATTTATTTATGCATTTCATACATGAAATAAAAGAAAACTTACATATATGTCAAAACAACCTCCAGTAACTGTTAAAAATAAGGAGAAAATCAGGTAACAAGCACGTGTATGAAAAAATAAAAAGCAACATAAAAGTCTGGCAAAAAATGTACTTTCGAGTAGTTCGATGCGCAAACAGATCCAGACCATGTCATCGTAGAACAGTTACGAGATCAAGGTCCTTCGAGCTGTTGCGCTGCAAATCGTTTTTCTGTCTGGTTCACGTCATATTTCTCGGGGGAAATTTTATAAGTAAACTGTGACTAAATAAAACAGTCATCAGATTAACATGTCTAAACACTATTGTGTCTGGTCACATATACTTTTATTTGGGTCCAGATGTTCGTTTATCGAGTGTCGAACTGCAACACCTGTGCGTGGAGTCGACCTACCCGGCGAAACTAAACAGGAAATATGGATCTCAACACGATACCGGTTTGTAATGTATCGAGTTTATACGATGTACTTAATGTCTAAACAACTCCAGTGAATATTTACTTCTTGCGAAATAAATTAAAAGTACCTGCTCTTTTTCCAAGATCTCTCTCTCTCTCTCTCTCTCTCTCTCTCTCTCTCTCTCTCTCTCTCCTTCCCGCCCCCTCGTCATTATCCGTGCCTTTATCATCAGAAATGTAAGAATCAATTTGAAAATTAAATTTCTATGTATAAGTGCACAGAAAATATTTTTAACTTTAAACCTTGTCAATAATAATAATAATTAATAATAATACTTCTTTCTCAAGAGAAATAACACTTTGCAAAATTAATCATCTAAAAATTAACAACTCTTCGTTATAAACGAAGTGCATGTATTATCTCAGCAAAATCACTAGATTATTCACGTGCATGAGTTATTATTGTCCGTATCAGATTTATGTATGTATGTATGTATGTATTGTATGTATGTATGTATGTATGTATGTATGTATGTATGTATGTATGTATGTATGTATGTATGCATGTATGTACGATTCCTCAATAACAAGGTATTATTGTTCCTAGTGAATCTGTAAATATATAGCACTCTGACAAACCAGCTCTGCTGTGATCTAAATGATTGATGAGGACAGAACGTTATGTAATCTGCGGTGAAATTAAAGGCTATACCACAAGTTCGTAAGTGGATACATAGTTACCGTAGCAAACAAAATACACCTCCTCATATGCAATGTGGCCTCGGATCAGGATCTATCCTGTCGTCTTGCTGATAACTCTTTACAAACCGTATACACCCAGATTTGCTGCTTCATTATGCGGCGTTAGCTCTGGGTCTGTGCATGTTGTAGTTGGACTTAACTTTTAAGTGTGTACATTCAGACAGCTTTCGTGGGACAATAAAGAAGCTTAAATAAAGGTAATAAAACGCATTTACAAGTCGGACTTGATATTGCCGATCTCTCGCATTGAAATTGCCTCTGGGATTTGCTGTGTTTCTCGTCTTGATCTATTTGACCTGGTGGACATGGTATAATAGTAATAACAATCAACTGCACATTTCGTGGGATGCTAAAGTTGGATATGCCATGTTAAGTTCCCCAGTTCCCCGGGCATCCATATTTATAATATAAATAATGTCCAAGCATTATTATTATTATTATTATTATTATTATTATTATCATCGTCATCATCATCATCATCATCTGCCATATTGGATTTCTTTAAATATAGATTTAGACGAATAATATTATATAATAAAATTGACTAAATACAAATGCGTGTAAGGGCCCCGAGTGGCCGAGTGGTCTAAAGCGCTTTCCCTTACGGATCACTGCCATCTTTTGCGTGGCTTCGAGTCTTGGATTCGGCCAGTGTTGGTATGTGAGAAAGCTTGCCCGTAGCTTCTCGTGGGTCGGTGGTTCTTTCCGGGGTTTTCCTGGGTTCTTCCTCCACTATTAATACTGGCTGCCATGTATAGCATATCGTGTGCTGAAAAATGGAGTTAAACCCCACAACAACAATAACAAATGTGTGTAATTGCACACCACATAATGAAATCGCGGTGACTCATTTTTAGACCATTGGACTCATAATAAATTGGTCATTGGTTCGATACCAGCACAGAACAGTCGGTGTCAACTGCCTCGGCGCGTCCTTGGGAAAGGCACGTAGCTTTCATTTCATTGGCATGATAATGGAAAAAATATATTAAAATTAACATTAAAACCACCAAAAGCAACCAAGGAAACTCGTCAAATTCAGAAATAGATACTAAATGTACAATTAGTAGAGTTTGTTGTATTCGAAAATGTGAAGTATTCAATTAAAATACAAATGCGATATTTCTGCAAAAATACAAAGATCTACGAGTTTCTTTTATTATAAATAATTTTAGTGCATGTATAGCATACAAAGTCTACCAAACTCGATTTCTACAAAATATGGTACATTTTGTCTTATATTTTGTGCGATTTGGTATATAAATGCGATTTGGTATATAACTTTAATTACAGGAGACGTGTATCATTCTTTAAAATAAACATTTCAATAGAGAATGAAAAAGACAACATTAAAGATTATTATTGACACATGCAGACACACGTTGACAATTCATTTATATTTTAAGATGCTATGGACAGGAGTTCCATTTTCTGTATTTTTCCAAGCAACTTAAAAAACAAAATATATCGTATTCAAAATGCCTCTAAATCTTAAGACCGATTCAGACATGTTAAATTTGAAGGCGTCTAATAATTGTATGATCTCAAATGGTTTTCATAATTTTCAATTCATACAGTTATTCTAATTTCTTAAGCGATCGTGGATTATACATGTCAACACATTGCAGTTGTTTAATTAATAGTGGATGAACGTGTCAACACGATATGGTTGTAAGCAAAACAGGGGTGAGATCTACAAGGTTACAAACAATCGGTGACAAATATATAACGATCAACTACGAGAACGAGTCATTTAAAGTTATTCCAGTTTATTATAACTTATCCCAAGTTCGACATGCGGTTTTATATAAATTGCTAAATTATTATCATTTCAGGACAGCATACTGACACTTAATATATATATATATATATATATATATATATATATATATATATATATATATATATATATATATATATATATATATATATATATATATATATATATATATATATATATATATATATATATATATTTGGTTTGAGTTTCAAACCAATTTGTATTGCAAACAACGCATTGGGATGGCTAAAATGTTCTAACAATTTATTACCGTCACCAAATAAAAATATTTTATTATACTCAAACGTTAAGATTGCTGGCATATGTTCCAAACTAGTTCATAAATGGCTATTATAATGACAATATTGAAAGGAGATAATAAAATGTAATAGCAGAAATGTACCATATAAGACACAAGAACTGCCAAGAAAAGAAACAGACAGAAACGGGCCTGTATTATAATGTTATAATCATGTTTCCAGGTAGAAATCACCTTAATAGTCGCAAATAAAATTTCACAAAACTGCTACCTTATAATGTCCGTTATGAAAATCATACACAGTGGTTTGATCACGTAATACATCATTAACAACCAACATTTCACGCATTTCGACATTATCTTTAATGTTTTTGATTTTGTACGTGATGAAATAATTTTGCAACTGAAGAAACGTGACCAGAACCGGAACTTAGTTTCCTTCGGGGCTTGCTTCTCAAACGGCGCTACTTCTTGCCACGCTCAAAACGAAATTATGTGTGATTATAATGAAATTTTAAGCGTCATAGACATTAGTGACCTTCCTGCGATAATATTTCTTGCAAGAGAACTAAAGGAAAGAACACAAATATTACATGCATTTTGTATAATGAAATGGAGTTCAAAATTAGGTGAGTACGCTGACGGATATTGGACGATTTTCTTTTGTCCTTGGAGACAACTATGCAGGTTTTATTGTCTGGTATGCACTGCAGTGTTTTATAACCAAAAGCCATTTGGATTGGAAATTTAAAAAAATCTAATGAAAAAGATGCCCTGAAATTGACTATAATTTGTCAAGGTCCAATTTTATATTACTGGATGTAGATTTTTGTTTGAATTTGGAGAAAATGGTTGAACTTAATTATCTACCCGAAATGAAGGAAGTAAAAATAATTGTTTTGCTGGTGGAACATACCTTTTGTGTCCCTTACTGGAACAATTACTTTGATAAAATCCTTGATGTTGCCAGACTTAAAACGAGATACACTTAGAGCTTCCTTTAAGGGGGGTGGGGGTGGTGGGGGTAAGCATGATTCACCTGTTCTCATTTATGTGTTTTAAATAACTTTCCTGGATTAGGCGCCTATTAATGAACGTAGATGTTTGTGGCTTAAACTGGTTTCTGTATAAATATTTTGACAGTTGAGAGGTAGACAGAAAAACCAAATTAAAAGAAATCTCTAAAACATTTCAAATATCTTTAAAATTAGAAAATCTCATATATTATTAAAACCTGTGTTTTATTATATAAAAGGCTAGAAAATATATCGCCAAAGTGAATAATAGAAGTGATGAGTTTACGAAAAAGTGGACCCTTTCGTCATACTTTGATTTCTTTTCTTAGTTTTTATTTACATTCGCATCAAACAAACATACATTGTAAACACCTTGGGATTTGTATGAATGGTTCTTTGTGCACAATATTTATGAGTGTATGTATTTGTGTGCTTGCATGTATCTTCATTTGTGCTTGTTGTGGCTAAGCAAGGAAACATATGTACAGATCAGGACGGAAAATCGTTTTAAGGAAATGCTCCATTTTTCTGGCCAGGTAGTGATGTTAGGGAACGTGCAAAAGCCTGACATTTCATATGCTCTCAGTTGGATTTGGCCGTCAAAGCTTTTCCCTGAAACGAAGACTGGAAATGCTTTAAAGCAAAAGATGTTTCTGGGTGCATTTAAAATGTCTTATTGGTAATCATTCTCTATCATTGGAAGCTGTTAAAAAGCACTAACATAAACAAAACAAGCCTAGAATGAGTATCGCTGTTGCGTAGCTGAACAATATTTGTCTTCAGATATCAGATATCACTTATGAAATCTCTTAGGAAAGGGGGTGTGCTAATGTCTATCCTGAATTAATCAAACAAATTATATCCAAAAACTTTGTTTTCCACACACACAATGCAAAAATTATTTTTCATGAAATCACGAGGCATCTGGACCGCTCTAGTGGCCTAGTGGTTAGATCGTCTGCCTCGGATGCCACAGGTTCGAACCCCGGCCGAGTCATACATAAGACTAATAAAAATGGCATTAACGTCTGCCTCGCTAGGCGTTCGGCATTAAGAGGTTGGTGTTAGGGCTGGTCTACCTTGTGTCAGGATAATGTGACTTGTTGGGAACACTGTTAAAGTTAAAAATCTAAATCAAACACGCATGCCCGCACAGAGCATCTGCAGTTTGCTCATTTTGGTTTGCATGAATGCGTCAAATATTGTCGCACATTAATGCACAAAGTATATATAAACTACATGAATAGCAATTGGTGTGGTGAAAATCAAAATATAATTAGTATCAATTAGCGGTGATTAGTATATTCAAGATAGTTAATGTTCTTGGTAATCTATATTCTTGATGAGTTTTATTACTCAAGAGTGAGTTCTTGTGTAGGCATTTTGTAATCTTTAAAGCTTTTATAGTAAACAATACTAAATTTGTTATCAGAATTTTTCTAGTATCATTTTGTATAAATTACCTAACATTTTCTTAAGATGGATTGTTATATACAGCGGTGAGGAGTAACTATCTTCTTCGTAATTCTCCATATTGTGGACAAGCAGTAATAAGATGTAATTCATTTTAGATACTAACTTTCCAAATTTGACAGACTCTTTCATCGTAACAACTATTTCCATATATTCCTATTTAATTCTGATTGGCAAGTTCCCCAATCTAGGCATTGTCAATATATAAAGAACTCTCTCTTCCCTAACACACACACACACACACACACACACACACACACACACACACACACACATATATATCCAGGGATTGATTAAGATAAATGCAATAACTGACAACTAACAGTGCGAAACTAGTATCTAGCTAGCCTGAGCGCTTTCGACTCTTAATGAGTCTTTCTCAAAAGCAAACAAAAAACATACACAAGACAAACCAGAAAAACAGTTATGTTTGCGAAACGTTACATATCTGTTTTTGCAGGAATTCAGCTTTGGCACGGTGTAAAAATATGCCATGAAAATATTCAAGTCAATAAAAATTGAAAATCTGCTAAAAGATTTTGGAAATATACTGACCAAAATTCTAAATAAACAAGGATTATCATCCTAAGCCGGCAAAAATAACTCACACCTTTATGCGACAGTTTGTTTTCAGTCTGATACATTTAAAACTCCATTGACACTACTCAGGAATCACTAACTACACTACTCAGGAATAACTAATTACACTACTCAGTTCTGATTGCTGTAATTCGGCTCTTAAACAGGTAACTTTTCATATGTAATTCCCCATTGTGTTTCTCCCTGTTATTATCAATAAAATAATTAGGATAAATAATCACGTGATAAGAATAAATGTAATAACGTGTGCTTTAATTAGTTATATGATATGTTTAAAGATTGCTTCTGCTCACCCTACAGCGCTAACTTTTCTTCCTGACTGAATTCTCAGATTTTATATTCTAGGTACCGGGAGAACAGTAGTTTTATAAAATTGAATATAGATGCCATCTATTGGTCATGAAACCTACATGATGTACCCCTTTATACTGCTTGATTTAATCTGATTAACAAAGAAGCAGCATCATGAAGAAATTGTAAACAAAAAGACATCGCATTTCACAGAAGGCCAAACTGGGATAAGTATTGTAGATACCTGAGTCCATGAGCTATTTTTGTGTAAAAATGAAATACAAATACTTCTGAAAGAATACTCAGATAAATATAGTCTTCCTAATATTTGAGAACAATGACTCACGTTCCATCCGGTGGGTGAAAATGTTACTTTGGGAAAGCTATTTCCGTCAAAACAAATGCTACTGTGAAGTGTTGTTTTACCACATATGAATTGTTATGGATATCTGATTTAATTATATCTGATTTAATATATATTTATTTCAATTTAAATTTTTTGTCAGTTTTGAGTTTTATTTATTTTTCATTACATGCTATTCTCTGGAGGTGATACTTTTGCCAGAAAATACTTTGACACTGACTGTTGGTTTTTTAAACACCAAGTGTTGACCTAGATCCTGACCTTAATTCAACATTAGTAACAACCACGTAAATAAGTCCTATATATTTGTTTTAAAATGATTGGTTGTTGTCGAGGTTATGATGGGACTACCTGTTTAAGATGTAAATAAAAATGTTTAAATTTTATTTCTTAGAGTAAAATGATTGTTTTTCATCAGGGACACACTGGGTGTACGTGATCTTTCACAAGTTCTGGAACATGATCACGTGACACCAGTTTTTTGCGTTTTAGAATACGATATAACCTTTGTTTTGTAGAGAAATTCCTTGTAGTAGTTGGGCTATTACGCTGGAAGGTGACTGTTATGCTGTTTGGAGTTATTTCAAATTACTTGGATTCAAAAGGAATAATTCTTTTTTCCTGGAAAATACGTGAGCTCACATGAAATTGTTGAACAATGAGAGCTTTTAGAAAAAAGTTATTCAGATATCCAAAACCGGAGTGATATTTTTTTTGTTTCTACAAGGAACTGTGGACTTCAACACTAAAGATTACAACATTCGTCATCGTCTTCGATCTTGGATTCTTCGTCAGGTCTCGAACTTGAAATCATCAGAATATTTTGTTATTAGAACTACTAAAATTGTATTCGTGGATTATTCTTGGATTACTTTTGGATTTGATTCTCATATGTGTCATTTTCACAGAAGTTTCCAGGGAAATAAATTATATATTTCAAAGCTTGTTTTCCCTCTTTCTTGTGTTACTGTTTATTCGAGCCTAAACACGTAACATAAAATAATATTTAGCAGTCACTAATATAATAGAACAATATATTTATTTCATTATCACATCAGAAAGGGTAGGTAAAAGGGCAATTTTGAATTTTGAATTGTAATTTTGTAATCAAATTAAACGCAAACAATCGACACAGGTATTCGGCATCTGGTATATTACGTATCATAAAGAGAAAGTGTTTTAACATGAAACATGACGGACTGAGTTGCGATCAAAATATAAAGGTATTATATGCCACAAAATTACAATATGTTGAAAATGTTTGAAATAGGTGACAAACCATTCATACAATACCACTTTATATAAACTATTCTGCAATACCAGTCTGCGAAATCAGTTGGTAAAACCAAATCAGTCTGCAAAACCAGTCTGCAAAAACGTTCATGTGCTAATATGAAAACGCCACTCTCATTGCCCTTCTTACTCCAATCGGATACGTCATTTGATCAGCTCGTATTTCTTATACACCTTCATAAATATTGAAATTATCACAAAGTTATATTAAATAAATTACGTGAAAACTGATGTTCTCGATCTGTAAATCAAACCAAATACGGCAAATTCATACGTCTAGATTATATTTCTTTTGACACTAAATAGCGCTATGACCACGTTTTCTATGAAGCACGTACATTTATAATTCATGGAAACAGTTGCGTTTTGAAATGTTACGGTTGGCCTATTTAAAATAATTAAATCTTGAATATATTAGTTTGGCAGAAATAGATTCATGCTATTATTTTCTGTTTTGTACGAAATCATTACTTTTATGGTTTTTTTTACGAAATCATTACTTTGATATTTGTTGTACGAAATCATTACTTTGATCTTTTTGTACGAAACCATTACTTTGATATGTTTTGTACGAAATCATTACTTTGATATTGTTTATACGAAATCATTACTTCGATATTTTTGTACGAAATCATTACTTTGATATTTTTTGTACGAAATCATTACTTTGATAATTTTGTACGAAATATTTCTTGAAAACAATTACATTTTAATCTTCTGATATATATGTGTGTGTGTGTGCGTGTGTTTGCGTTTGTGTGTGTGTGTGTGTGTGTGTGTGCATTTCATAGTGTGTGATCTTTTTGTTTTTATATAATCATGACATACTTCGTCTTCTTGTCAGTTGTAAAATATGAATCAAGGAAAATGATAAGATATGAATCAGGTAAACGTGAAAATGTGCTTCAGGTAAACGTGAAATTGTGCTTCAGGTCAACGTGACAATGTGCTTCAGGTAAATATTAAAATCTGCTTCAGGTAAACGTGAAACTGTGACTCAGGTAAACGTGACAATGTGATTCAGGTAAACGTGAAAATCTGCTTCAGGTAAACGTGAACGTTTGCTTCAGATAAACGTGAAAGTGTGCTTCAGGTAAACGTGAAAATGTGCTTTGGGTAAACGTGAAAATGGGCTTCAGGTAAACGTGAAAATGGGCGTCAGGTCAACATGACAATGTGCTTCAGGTAAAGGTGAAATTGTGCTTCAGGTAAACGTGATAATGTGCTTCAGGTTAACGTGAAAATGTGCTTCAGGTAAACGTGAAATTGTGCTTCGGGTAAACGTGCCAATGTGCTTCAGGTAAAGGTGAAAATGCGCTTCAGTTGAACGTGAAATTGTGCTTCCGGTAAACGTGAAAATGTGCTTCAGGTAAACGTGAAAGTGTGCTTCAGGTAGACGTGACAATGTGCTTCGGGTAAACGTGAAAATGTGCTTCAGGTCAACGTGAAATTGTGTTTCAGGTCAACGTGACAATGTGCTTCAGGTAAACGTTAAAATGTGCTTCAGGTAAACGTGAAACTGTGACTCAGGCAAACGTGACAATGTGCTTCAGGTAAAGGTGAAACTGTGCTTCAGGTTAACGTGAACGTTTGCTTCAGGCAAACGTGAAAGTGTGCTTCAGGTAAACGTGACAATGTGCTTCAGTTAAACGTTAAAACGTGCTTCAGGTAAACGTGAAAATGTGCTTCGGGTAAACGTGCAAATGTGCTTCAGGTAAAGGTGAAAATGTGCTTGAGTTGAACGTGAAAATGTGCTTCAGATAAACGTAAAAATGTGCTTCGGGTAAACGTTACAATGTGCTTCAGGTAAACGTGAACGTTTGCTTCAGGTAAAGGTGAAAATGTGCTTCAGGTAAACGTGGCAACGTGCTTCAGTTAAACATGAAAATGTGCTTCAGGTAAACGTGAACGTTTGCTTCAAGTAAACGTGAAAATGTGCTTCAGGTAAACGAGAAATTGTGCTTCAGGTAAACGTGACAATGTGCTTCAGTTAAATGTTAAAACGTGCTTCAGGTAAACTTGAAAATGTGCTTCGGGTAAACGTGCAAATGTGCTTCAGGTAAAGGTGAAAATGTGCTTGAGTTGAACGTGAAAATGTGTTTCAGGTAAAGGTGAAAATGTGCTTCAGGTAAACGTGAAAATGTGCTTCAGGTAAACGTGGCAACGTGCTTCAGTTAAACATGAAAATGTGCTTCAGGTAAACGTGAACGTTTGCTTCAGGTAAACGTGAAAATGTGATTCAGGTCAACGTGACAATGTGCTTCAGGTAAACGTGACAATGTGCTTCGGGTAAACGTGAAAATGTGCTTCTGGTAAACGTGAAAATATGCTTCAGGTAAACGTGACAATGTGCTTCAGGTCAACATGACAATGTGCTTCAGGTAAACGTGAAAATGTGCTTCAGGTAAACGTGAAAGTTTGCTTCAGGTAAACGTGAAAGTGTGCTTCAGGTAAACGTGAAAATGTGCTTCGGGTAAACGTAAAAATGTGCCTCAGGTCAACGTGACAATGTGCTTCAGGTAAAGGTGAAAATGTGCTTCAGATAAACGTGAAAATGTGCTTCAGGTAAACGTGACAATGTTTTTCAGGTAAACGTGAAAATGTGCTTGAGGTAAACGTGACAATGTGCTTCAGGTAAAGGTGAAAATGTGCTTCAGGTAAACGTGACAATTTGCTTCAGGTAAAGGTGAAAATGTGCTTCAGGTAAAGGAGAAAATGTGCTTCTAGTAAACGTTAAAATGCGCTTCAGGTAAACGTGACAATGTCACAATTTAATTCAAGAGTTTCAAATCTTATTGAGGAGAACTCGTGTGGATACTTGAGAACGTCGTGATATGTACAACTTGCTACCACCACCCAAACTCAGTACCACCAGTCAGTATTCGTGCATATAAACATAACTGGTACATACAATTTCAATGCCTCTATCATTAGATTTCATATTTGCATTTTATTTTATTAACGACTGTCTTGTATAAAGGTCCATTATTTTTTATATTAGTGCTTAACATTCCATCCATATTTCAACTTGTTTTGTTGCATTATACAGAACACATATTCAAATCACTGGCTGGAATAATTTCTTTGACCACACTCAGTTTGAATATCTAAGTTTCTGAAAGGTTGAATTATTAACTATCAATGTGTAACTTGTCATTTTTAGAATATCTGGTTCATGGAAGTACCATATATTCATTCACGAATGAATCCACAAGACTACAAATATTTTCAGTGAGACATAAAGCAAAGTTTAAGATGATTATTTTCGTCTTAGCGTATACATTCATTTTTGACTATCGCACCAAAATCATATCGTCTACCTTTGAGGCATAACAACGTCCGGTGACATTAGCAGTCAACCTCATGTACATCAACGACCTGGCATTTGCATCTAAAACTAATCGATATAAACCGTTTTTGAAACTTGTTTGCTCTACTCGTTATTCTCCAATCCAAACTTTATAATAGCCTTCTTTTGAGTCGGTTTCAAAACAGTAAACGCACGTGTAGAAGATGCGTCTCATGTCATTCGTTTCGTATTTGAAGAGCAATTGTTTGGCAATTTCAACCCCGAGTCTGTTTTAGATCAACAGTCAACAAATGTGGGACTGTTCTTGCCCAAAACTTTCTGAGCGGCAAATTCTCTTCAATATATTAAAACTGACGGCTAATATGAACTATCTTCCATTGTGTATCGAACATCTTTATCAATTATCTCTTCTCAGCAGCCACTTATCGCTCATCAATCATAGTCATCGGCCTTC
This sequence comes from Sinohyriopsis cumingii, assembly GCA_028554795.2. Taxonomy (NCBI): domain Eukaryota; kingdom Metazoa; phylum Mollusca; class Bivalvia; order Unionida; family Unionidae; genus Sinohyriopsis; species Sinohyriopsis cumingii. The sequence goes on from CM068828.1 coordinate 114,349,496, forward strand.
CATAACGGAATGTGGGTCATGGATACACGACCATGTTTTAAAAAAGGAACCACCTCCAAATTATAGGAAACGACATAGAATTACATCTGTAAACTTTATCCAGGTCGGTATTGATATCGGTCGGAGTTTACCGTACGAGCTTCCAGGTTTACAGTATAATGTTTGCTTAGCAGCATAGGTGTTTTCCTTCTCCGGCATTTTGTTAGTTAAGATCATTTACCTATGTTACGTCACACACATATATCGGTACATGTCCGGATTTGTTGCACGTGAAATTTATTGAGAGGTTAAGAGAAATAAAAAAGTTGAAATATTCAGAACTTTTCAAATAACGGTCGTATATAGGCTCTACAACTGCGACTTAAGTTTATAAGACTTGACTAAGATCATACGGCAGGAGAGGAAAGGGCGATATATAATATGTCTGAAGAAACTGGATTTAATTAATAAAATGAGCGATATTAGAGAAACAAATCAGAGTTGACTTGATTAATGACTGTCAGAGAGTAAAGATGGTTAACAAAATTAACTAGAATTTTGAGATTTCGCTTTATCGACCAAAGTAAGCCTTTGAAAACTCTTGCGATCAAAACCGCTAGAGGTTTTCGTACCATGCTTCGCTTCCCTGTCTCGATTGTGAGATAGAAATAATGTAATATCAAACAGTAAATGTCAAAAAAGACAGGAAAAAGGCGTCCAATGTTGCATATTGATCGTGGATTATGTAATACGTTATAAATTGAAACAACTGTAAAATAGGCACACATACATTTTCTATGGAAGGCATATACCTATTTTTTAAAATTTTATCTGAATATTTGATATGCATACATGTAGAGATGATTTTGCTACTGAAACTGTTGTAGCTCGATGAAAATTATATGATACTGATATTTTGCCAAATGTGTTGTTTCTTTACATTTGTATGCTAAATATATATCTTATTTATACTCCCCACTAAATTTAATGATAAAGGGAAATGATAATTTACATATTCTGCAGCGGAGTAAACTGTTGTGAGACGCAATTTCGCATGAAAATTAGTTCCCTAACTGCAAATACAAAATGACTGGAATATTTTGCAGAGATAGAAGAAAAGAATGAACGTATATTTCTTATTTTGATTGTTTTGTATAAATACTTATAAACGTCATTTACTCTTATTAACTTTGCTATCAGAAAGAAGCTGACACTGATTCAGTATATGTTGTTTTCATTATTTCTTTACGCTACATGACATAATCGTAAATTTGTATATACACGTGTCGAATTTGTTGGGAAAGAATAGCAGTGGCTATAAAATACAATTTTGCATAGAACCACCTTTAACATTTTATTCAAACACGCGCTTTTCTCTATAGCCTAGATGATACAATAACCAATACGCGAAAGAATGAAAAGGAATTAGGCAAGCGTGCGAAAGCAGCTAAATATCGACAATGATAAATAGGTGATATGGATCCCAAAACCGAGTTATTTGCACCACGCATCAACTAATTAATTCATTTTGCGATGCAAAACCCAGTTCGCATAATCTCTTTATCTCTTTAGCTATACTATATTACCTTATCAGTTATCGATAACATTTTCGTTGAGACGAAACCACCCTTGAAAATTGTGCAACCCAAAGCTATCACCCGGTATTGACAACAAGGTAAAAATGTCAGGCAATTTTTCAAGAGTAGTTCCTTGAAAGAAAAGTAACCCAAGTGTAACAAATATATTTGTTTCCAGATATTAGCAGGTCGCATAGTTAAAAAACTAGGGATGGGTGTGACTAGACTGAGAAAAAAAGATGTTTGTTTGAGGAGAGATTTCGTAGTATTACCTTAGAAAGAAAAAATATTTTGATCTTCAGGAATATGCTTTTGGAGGTGGCGCGTACCATTGAATAACAACATAATGTAATGCAGAAATAGTTTGTATAAATTATAACCCAACCCAATAAAAACTAACAAACAAAGAGAATCAATATTTAAATGTCTCACACATGATATATATATATATCTCGTTTCCTTCGATCTCGTTTGATCTCTTTAGATATGAGCACATGGCAGGGCTGGTAAGGGTGTTGGTGCTTCGGAACTAGACACAACATGCCATCATTCATGCAATTAGTTAAATCCAGACATGATATAAATTTCATTTGTCTAGCCTGTCATATAAGCCTGCATTAGTTCAAGAAATATAATGTATCCCCAAAGCGGTTTCCATAGAATTCAAATGCAAAATAGTGTTTAAACTATGGAACATGGAGATAATGTTGCACAGTATGAGACCTGCAAATTAAAGATATTGTTTTTTATATATGAAGTTAGATGTAGTAGGAAACAATGCAACAATAAATCGAGTTCAAGACAATAATCAGTTTATACATGACTAGACAATAAAATATATACATATACAAATTCATAACATCCATGTCTTCGTGTCTAAGAAAGGAACACTATTGCTAAATATATTATAATCATGTTTTTAAGTATTTTTGATATCTTTAAATAAGACGCAAAAGCCCCAGTTTAGCCTTCAAGAAAGGGTGACGTCTCCTTTAATCTGCTGTTAGAAAGAACTTCAAGAAAGGGTGACGTCTCCTTTAATCTGCTGTTAGAAAGAACTTCAAGAAAGGATGACGTCTCCTTTAATCTGCTGTTAGAAAGAACTTCAAGAAAGGGTGACGTCTCCTTTAATCTGCTGTTAGAAAGAACTTCAAGACAGCTACTAACAGAGCTTCTCGTTTGTGTTGGTGTTTTCCGGTACCTCAGTAAACTATGTTATTTCGGTCTCACTGGACATTTTTTTGTGTGGCATATTTTCATCCGACGATGACCTATTGCAGAGAAATGATAATAATATTACATTAAAGATACGATAAAAACTAGCTAATGATTTTTGTTAAAAGGATGCTTGTAAGATTCTGGCTGAGGTATTAAGGTTAATTCCTTATGCACCTGGTGGCTTTTATGCTGAACCAACACTACCACCAACCCCTCTTTTTTACATTCATGTTTGACAGGAAAGAGCTATTTTGAAGAAAAAATTTCCTGTGACAAGGCAGCTAAAAGAATCAGTATGTGCCTTATGCATGAATAAAGTTCATTAGTACTATAACAAATTAGCATACGTTTCTTCACCATTCAACCATCTAGATTTTTAGAAATTTACATCTGTAGCATACACATATAAATACGTAAGCCAAGTCGGCTGCTCATTTGCAGCCAAAGTTACGCATTTGATCTCCAATGATCGTCTAACTTTGATAGGCAGTCACCAACAAGCCAACCCATTTCCAAGGCTAACTCAAAGTAAATGTAAACCACATTTCATATTTAGCTAATTTGTGAATTGATAAATGCCTGGATTGTGATAATTAGGCTCGTGTCTTCTACCTTAAAAATTAGGGAGGGGGTGTCAAAATACGAAACTATCCAGTGAGACCTTAGTACTACGCAGTTAGATTTGGTAATACACCTGGAGTGATCCAATGGTACTATTAGAACCCCCACAAGCTCTGTCCTGAGTCCGTCAGGTCACATGTTAAGCCACATCATCCTGCCCCCAATGGTCGCCTCAAACGACGTATCGGGTCTGTTCTTCATCTGAAAGCCCCCATATGATAGAAATTGAGAGTTTCGAGTAAACCTTGGGGGATAATTCTATGTGGTCCAGGAGATTGACGGAGAGAAATAACATGAACTTAGTCAATCATGATATCGACGACTAAGTTTAAGATTTATTACGTATCATATTACAAAATAGGCGGAATAAACGTCATACAATTTATGTCTGCTTCATTTGCATAAACTTTTAATTACTTTTAAACAGCATTATCTTATACAGGTGTGTATAATAACAAAAATATCATATCATTCCGCACAAGAAGAACACCTGCAGACTTCGCAAATAAGAATTGGTGATGGTATCAATGTGCGTGATTCGTGGATAAACTTGAGAGGCTCTCACCTGTGCACGAAGCTCTATACACACTTTGTCGTAAAGAAACCGAAGATGCAAATTCAAATGCAACTCGTGATATCAATGTCTTCTCTAATTCCTAAAATGATTACCCACACGATTCTTGAAGGTCAAATAAAACACCTGGCCGACCATGCGATTGCTTACGACTCAACCACATCTTGCTCGTGAGAGACACTATCAGGGTTGCGAAATGAGCAGCTGAAAATATATAATACCGAGGCATAATCACAGTTCGATTACCAAGGTATACATACACTGAGCTCAGTGATTTCGATTACAAAGGTAAACAGACAGTGAAGTCCGAATCCGTGAATACTTTGGTAATAGATGTACATACATTTCGAAATAGATATGTTACATGTGTTTGAATTGTAACATTTATTTGAAAATTTTCTCTTCTTACGGTCGGGTTGTTGCTTAAGATGGTGGATGAATAATGTCTATGAACATGAACCTTTATTTCGAGATCTTGGAAGATACATTATGACATTTTTGATAATGTATGCGGATGAATCCAGGTCCCATACATTGGGTCGCTACCCAAGCCATTCAATATGAAGCACTGAAACAAAACGTCTGTCAGGAATGATTAATGAATGCATCACGTGTACACAATTATATAATGCATGCCAACAGTAGTTCCTAAATTCTATTTTCTTGAAGGAATAGCTTAACGTAACTGTGCTAACTTAGTTCAAGCAAACATCTTGAGGTATATGTCCTTTAATCAGATGTTAAAAGGCGAAGATTTGATCTAATTAACTTAGCATATGATCTATGTACTTTCACGTTAGAAGTGTATCTTTGGAATTCCACACATATTAAAAGACGCAAAACCTTAGTTTGCCCTCCTTACATTAAAATTGTTGTTCAATTATATCCATATTAAAAAATCTTTACATAGGGAAATTCTAATTCTAATTTGGTGTATTTTATATGTTATAATTGTATTAACGTCTGGCAAACATGGACCTAGTTGAAAAAAAAATGACGTGTATTCAACTCAATGAACAAACAGTTATTGCATCTGAATATTATGATGCCACTTATGTCAGCAGTGTGGCCGTTCATAGTGATGTCTAGCACTGGGGCATCATGCCGCAGACGTGTAGCATCATGTCTCACCCAGCCACATTATCCTGACACCAGGCCAACCAGTCCTAACACTAACCTCTTAATGCTGGGCGCCATCTTTATGTCTTTGGTATGGCTCGGCCGGGGTTTGAAACCGAGATATCCTGCATCAGAGGCGGACGCTCTAACCACTTAGGCCACCAGAGCCTTGGTTGTAAAGTCTTATCAAGATGATAGTCCGCAAATCTATGATGCATATTACAATAGAAGCCGTGGTGGTTGGTAATCCAAGATTAATCAATATATTTGGCTCATTGGGATGGATGATAATAGTACCTTCTGGACCAAATTACAGCGCCATTATTCTGAAATTTGTGAATAAAAATAATACCAGTAAGAGAATATTTTGTATTATTGTTTAATAACTTGTATACTTCATCATATCTCCAGAAACGACCTATAGTATAATCCATTTGTTTCCATTTGGTTTCTGGTAGCTATTTAATTTAAAGAAAGCATAATTTATAATTGGATTTCAACATTGCAATATGCAAGGTCCCTTACATAAAACCTTCAGTGAAATTCGCATTAAACTAAAATACATTTTTACTCATTTTCAATAGTATGCGATCCCAATGCTAAACACTTGTTTTGGCAGCGTCGGAAACGACAATGTTTAGTTCCGTAGGATTAAAACAGTCTCTGTACGGATTATCTATGAACTAATTTCTGCCTAAGTTTTAATCATATCTCAGTCAGGTTTATTGCTCTCGTTTTGCTCGGTTAAACGACATTTTCCGTACATGATAGGCTTTACATGACATCAAGTATATTTAGTAAAGAAAGAATCAGGAAAAGAGTTCAGGAGCAACCATTGACCATGGAAATCTGCTGGCAATCTTTCAGATATATAGACGTTTTGTCCGAGACTGTACCCATGCAGACAAAGGTGCGATTTGAGTGATCTGTAAGGGCGAGCGCATTGACCACTTGACAACCCGCTCCTCCCGCGATCATGATATTTAATATAGATTAAAAAATTTATCTGAAAATCCATGAGTATATTCTGGCTATTTTTTGCTACTCATTGATCTCCTGTAAGATATTTCAGCCTGTCCGTCTATAATATTTCATGAAATGAACCAAGTGGCTGTAAATCTAAAAAAATGAGTCTTGTGGCTGCCACTTGTGTAGAGAGAGCCAATTTTGCTGTAAATTTCACACAATGATCCAAGAGGCTGTCCATTTCATAACATGAGCCAAATGACTCTAAATTTCACACAAAGAACGAAGAGCTGCCCATTTCATGAAAATAACCAAGTGGCTGTAAACTTCACACAAAGAGCCAAGAGGCTGCCCATTTCATAAAGTGAGCGAAATAGCTCTAAATTTCACACAAAGAACGAAGAGGCTGTCCATTTCATAACATGAGCCAAACGTCTCAAAATTTCACACAAAGAGCCAAGAGACTGCCCATTTCATAAAGTGAGCGAAATAGCTCTAAATTTCACACAAAGAACGAAGAGGCTGTCCATTTCATAACATGAGCCAAACGTCTCAAAATTTCACACAAAGAGCCAAGAGGCTGCCCATTTCATAAAGTGAGCCAAATGGCTCTAAATTTCACACAAAGAGGCAAGAGGGGTGCATATTTCATAATGTGAGCCAAATGGCTGCAAATGAGTCAACATACTGTCCATTTCATGCAAAGAGCAGCTTCACAAACGGGGTGTAATATATAAATACCAAAAAGAAACGACTCAGTTCAAGTGTAATCGCTACATTACTTTCTAATTTACAGTGCAACTATTGGCACTAATTTTATCTTCCTTCAGTATCATACGTGCATATGTGTTGATATCACGAAGGGAGTATATTCATGTGTGTATCATTTCATTATGCTAGTAAATTTTTAAGTCAGTCACTGTCTATCTGCAGGTGTGTGTGCATATGAGTTAATC
>CM068828.1:114366505-114426505 GCA_028554795.2 Sinohyriopsis cumingii
GCATCTCTGACATTTATATTGAAATTCATAATGATCCAGAGCCCAATATTAATGGCATTTATATTCCTGTTATGGAAGAGATTCCATTTTTAGGGCTTAGTTTCGAACGTAAACTAACTTTCTTTCCATATGTTAAATATCTTTGCGACAAATGTAAAATAAACCAAACCAAAGCATGGATTTAATACGAGTCGTGACCGAATCCAATTGCCAAAAGTTCGCTGATGGGTAAACGCTTTGAAAGCCGCCATGCAATAGGACGAGCAGTTTTCAAGTGCACTAACAACATACCAAAAATGTGAATAAAACATGTTATTTATTAAATGGTGTTTTGTATTTAATATGTATTACTTGTTGGCTTTCTAATGCAAATATGTTATCTACATTTCTATTTAATACTCGACTATGTCCAAAATCAAGGTTACGGTGTACCTGACCAGTAAATTTTATTTTGTAAACAACATAACACATAGCTAAAACGTCATAATGAGTGTGTATTTGTTACATATATTTGATTTAATTTATATTTGATTTAATTTGTGTTTGATTTGCTTTGATTTGATTGTTTGTGGGTTTTGGAATCCTTTTATTTTCTTTACATGTTAATGCAATGTAATTTTGTTTACTAGGAATTTGATATTTTCCAGAAAATTAAGTTTGACGTCAGATTTTACTTAGATAACTAATAAGAGAAACACTTGTTTCTTTTTTTGACTTAGTTACTGGCCTTGATTGAGGGTCAAGTAAACAACGTTTTCTCGGAGTAAAATGATTGGTTCTTATCAAGGACATACATGAGCTATGTGATTTTTACATGTAAACATGACCACGAAATCTTCTATTGCACAGAGAGAGATGAGAGTCCGAGCTTTTAAACACTTGATGTCAAGTTGTTTTCTTCTGTTGTGACCAGTATTGAGGTTTTGAGTTTTTGAGTTATATGTTAATTTTCTTTAGATTATTTGGACTCTAGAAGATTAAGTCCTTTCTCCGGAAATATTGTATTCATACATAATTGAACAAGGACATTGCTTGAAAATTTTATTTGGATTTCCAAAATGGGACGATAAATTATGGTGTTTGTACAAGGAACTGTAGACTTCAAAACAGTACAGGCTACAGCATACGTCATCGCCTTCCATCTTGGATTCTTCGTCGGGACTCGGACTTGAAATCATTAGAACATTTCATTATTAGGACTTCAAAAATTTTATTCGTGGATTATTCTTGGATTATTTTTGGATTTGATTCTTAAAACCGCAAGTTCATATTGTTCATTTTTACATTTTTTTCCCCACGGAAATAAATTATTTTTTATATTGTTCAAAGATTGTTGTTTTCACTCTCTTTCATGTGTTATTATTCAGCCGAGCCTAAACACGTGACATACGAGATTAAATATTCATATCATTATCATTGGAGATAAAGATATTTGGGTCTGGGTCAAGAACATCATATTTCCACTTAGACATTCTTACTCCTGTTGGTTTCACTCTTTTCGATTACTTAGTTTAAGACCATAGAGTCGAAACAATGGAAACTCAGATATTAAAAAGTGTGCAAAGGTGTACGGCGAAAAATTTTAAGGGGGTGTAATAACAAACGTTTCCTGGATTTAAAAACTTGTTGTATGGCGCACAAATATTCAGAACGTTTTAAATACACTCATATGCAGGATTGTATGTTTTTCTGGTTCTTGAGTATAAAGTCTGCATGGATGCCGATTTTTACTACCTTTTTTTAATGATAAATCCACAAACTCACGTACCAACTTAAACGTCCTTTTCAACTGAAGTGCAATACATGATTAAAGAAAACATGATTCAAATATTCGCGGTCGCTTTTGCCCTAGGAATAACATATACTTGGAATTCCTGGACGTCAGAACACATAAAAACTGTTGGAGGTTGCTCTATGTTCATTTGACTGTGAGTTATAATTTATGTGGATTTAAATGTTAAGCTGTGAAAATGAGACATTAGTATATTCCCAAATCTATAGACTATGGTAAAACATAAATCTGAACATGACATGGCAGATGCATATGTGGTTAGAAATGAAATTAGTACTATTTCAATTCGTATTATTGCAACAATTATTTGTATTGTCGTAGTTGTTTTATTATTATTATTATTATTATTATTATTATTATTATTATTATTATTATTATTGTTGTTCTTATTATTAATATTATTATCAATATTATTATTATTGTTGTTGTTGTTCTTATTATTATTATTATTGTTATTATTATTATTATTATTATTATTATTATTATTATTATTAATTATGCATGACTTGCATTTAACATCATAAGTCATTTGATACCTTATACTATAAATTTCATCTCGCTATTTAACAACATGCATAGCATTAAAATAGCTTTCTGAATGAAACGAAATTACTATTAACTGTATTGTTTTCATGGTACTTGAAATCAGTTGCTGGTGAATCAAAGCAACAGTTCAATCAATCAGCAAGATTTAATTAAAAATTTCAATATTGTCGAAGAATATTTATACTGTTATAAATAATATAAACATGAGAGGAATATCATCTTCCATACTATGCCAAGGCTCCGATATGATAACCCTATATACACCTTGGCCGATCGAACAGATCATTTGGCGCTTTGTCCTAGCGACATCTATTGTATTGCATGGGTTGCCTCCCTTAATATGTGATGCCAACTAACTAATAGCGTGTACAAGCGGTGCATTGTACATCGGCCCGAAATGATAGAGGCAATTGACTTAAAACGATATTTTGTAAGTGTAACATTGAAAGCATGACTTCGCACTAGAGGGAAGCCATTATAGGTGTATTTGAGTGAAAGGTATTTTAAAAACACAGACCGGCAGAGCAAAATTGCTTATTTATCAGTCCATTAAAGTTTTGTCTTGTTTATGTAGGAACAGTGGTCGAATTTGAACAACTTAATTTTGAGACCCGAAGTATCGGAACCATGGCTAGCGAAGATGGAGAAATGTACACTAAATTTAATTTCGCTAGACATGCCCAATGATGGTCTGATAGATCTATCACTAGACAGATAAGTCGATTAATTGACTGGTTGATCTAATAGTAGACAGACTGGTCAACTTATTGTTGGTTGATTTATTGATTGTTGAATGTCGCGCCTAACTTAACTGTGCAAAACAAGCAATCATTATATGGAGTCATTTTTTCTCCCATATATAATTTTTAGCTCAAGTCGAATCATTAACCTAACACGGACCAAATGTATCCTCCGTCATTTCAAACAGCTTTTTATATTGGCATTATTATTGACAGAAATGGCCATTTTTGTTCACATGGTTTTTGAGGTGCCATAAAAATATAATCCCTCTTCTATAATGTATTAGCTGTACAGTGACTAAAATTGTATTACATTTTCAAAATAAAAAACGCCCTCGTTTTTCTCATGAGAATTATATATTTAACGCCTAATGGTGAAAACGTATTACAATGAAATAGGATACTCATATAATTTTACTACCGCTTAACAACACGGGGCCCATAACCATGATTGCATTATAACAGGAAGTGGTGTGCGGGTTACTCGCCTTTTAGCAGGAAGTGCGTTGTGTGGGTTACTCGCCATAAGTGTGGTACGCAGATTACTCGCATTAAAACATGAAATGCTGTGTGAAATCATTGAATTCGATATTCTGACAAGACAAAGCTCACCCAAAATATGGATGACAGTAAAATCAGGCGAAATAACTATGAAAGTCTATGTCGTCTAAGCATATATGAACGTAATTCACCACAAGATACATTTTAAGAAGTGAAAATTACTGATAACAAAAGCAATGACTTTTATTGCTTTTAGAAGAAACCAATTTGAAAGTTTCGAAGAAATAAGTGGATGAAATTTATTTTTAAATGTCAAAGGTAACATAAGAATAAATTTGGTTAACCCTCTTTTCTGATAACGCCATTTCGCTTCAACGTGGCGACCCACATGGTTAGTCTGAGATGGGCAGGCCTGTTATAAAGCTCTTGGAGGGGAAAAGAGTGGAAAAACAAGACAGAGCATTATAAGATCACATAATACATGTTATTGATCAAAAGGATCTCAAGAATGTTCTAAAATAGAAGACCAGATCCTAGCACTAGAATGAAGCAGTGACTTGTAATTGTTTGCATCGTTACATGCTTTAGCTTATAAATTAGTTTCCGCCTCGGCCGAGTCATACCAAAGAATTACAAAAATGGTACTCACAGCTGCCGCGCTTGGTTCTCAGCATTAAGAGATTAGTGTTAGGAATGGTCGGCTTGGTGTCAGGATAATGTGACTGGGTGGGACATCATGCTACATGTCTGCGGTATGATGCCCCAGTGCTTGACATCACTATAAACTGTCACACTGCAGACATCGTAGCGATATGACTGAAAAAGTGTTAAAGCTACGTTAACAATCCAAATCAATGACACACACACACACACACACACACACACACACACACACACACGTTTCAATACCATGCAATAAATATTATCGGTAACGATTAAAACGATGAATAAAAGTGTGTTATCAAGTTGATAAAAATGCGCATTTAGTAAGTAATATTGTCTTATGTCACATGTTTAGGCTCGAATAAACAGTAACACAAGAAAGAGTGAAAACAACAAGCTTTGAAAATGCAACAATTTATTTCCCTGGAAAAATTCTGTAAAAGTGAAAAAATATGAACTTACGGTTTTATAGAATCAAATTCAAAACAATGCAAGATCAATCCAAGAATACAATTTTTGAAGTTGCAAAAACAAAATGTTCGACTGGTTTCAAGTTCGAATCCCGACGAAGAATCCAAGATGGAAAACGATGACGTATGCTGCAATCTGTAGTGTTGAAGTCTACAGTTCCTTGTAGAAACAAGAATTATCGCTCCGGTTTCTGATAGCTGAATAAATTTTTATAAAACTCCACAATATTACATGAGCTCACGTATTTGCCAGAAAAATAACAGAATTAATCCTTCTGAATCCAAGTAATTTGAAATAACTTCAAACAGCACAACATAAATTTGAAATAACTAAAAACAGCACAACATATAACTTCCAGTTTAACAGCCCAGCATCTACTTCTACTGAGAATACTTCTCCAAAACATAGGTAATATCGTATTCTACAAAACATAGGTTATATCGTATTATAAACGTAAACAAAGGGCCACGTGATCATCTTCTAGAAGCTTATAGAAACTACGTACTTACCAAAAGTCACGTACTCCCAACGTGACCCTGACGAAAACCAACCATTTCACTCAAAGAAATAAAAAATTAAAATAAAAAAATGATTACATCTTAAACCCGAAGTCCCATCATGACCTCGACAACAACCAATCATTTTAAAATAAAGAGAGAACTTGTTTACGTGATTGCCACAATTTTTCAAAAGATTCAGGATTTAGATGAACACTTGGTGTTTTTAAACTAACAGTCAAGTTCATTCTGAAACAGAATCATCTCTAATGGATAAATTTACATTACAATACCATATAATGAAGAAAAAAAACCTGACAAACAATTAAATTGAAATAAATATATATTAAAATCAGATATAATTAAATCAAATATACATAACAATGGATATCTATCAAAGATTTTGTTTCTTCCTCTCGACACATATCAGATAAATAACATGGGGTGTACTTTCCTTGTCTACAACACAAGAACAAGGTCCTGGGCCCGAGTACATTGTACTTGTGGTTCTCGTCCTAGCGTCAGAAACTTTGATCGAGAATCCGGAAGAGCCTCGTTCTCGGGGTTAGAACCGACGTCACCTCCGAGTCTAGAGTAAACAAGAAGAAGAAAAAAAAAAGAAAAAAAAGATAGAGGAACATGTCACACGTCGATCTATAATGGCTTCTGTAATGATATCAACTTGAGATCTTTAGGCGAAAACACTCAGGAATGATAGAGAACACATGAGAAAGTGTTCCATGTTCTGGGCGAAATCCCAGAACAGCTCGATCAAAAGTTTTCTCAGTGCAGCATCGACTTTCATGACCTGTCCCTTTTGACCTTTGATTAGTGTCTGGTCTAATTGATAAATAGACACAAAGCGCAAAATATTCTGACATAATTTTCATCCATCAGACACACACTGCAAGATCTTGGTCGGTCCAGTGGATTTGTTTGGTACAAGAACTCTGCTGACAGTCCAAACCGTCAGCTTGTGCTAATCGATCTTAATTCTTGGCTCATTCCGCTCACTTGTAAATAATGGGTAAATAATGAGCGTATAAAACCTAAACCCAACAAAAGGACATAAAAAGTCATCTCCCTTTTTAATATGTGGAGTCTCTGTGTGTGCATGTAATAGGCACACACACAGCCTAAACAATATTGAGAAATGAGAAAATCATTGCAAGGCATCACTACATAAATTAGAAAAATACATCTATGGTCTTTTTAACATTCTTGTAATTAATGTGTGCACCATTTTTGTAGCGACCTCGTTTGATTGTTTTGAGATTCTGGATTTTTCATATCTAGATAGCAGCTTTGGTTGACAGTGCCAGCAAGTTTTATTAAAAAGATTTAACTTATTGAAATTTTAATATTGTCAAATTGAACACATGAAAATGTCTCATCTTAAAACTATGCAATATGAGAGGAGTGAATTCAACGTGTGAAAATCGAAAATTAAATATTTTTGCTGTTAAATAACCTGAACATATCTTTGACAAATTCACCATGTATTTTACTTTGACATTTATATCGAACTAGCTTTAGAGAAGATGCAACAATGCATCATATTTGTTATGTTTTTAAATATCTTTATTATTATTTAAATTTTAGTTCGTTATAAAGATTAAATGGCATTATTTTTTATTGTAAAAATCTCGTAAGAGTAGTACAGTATAATTTAATAGATCGATTTGCCACTGTATTTCTTCACATCCAGGTAAGTGTTAACTCTAATTAAGTAAGATTCTAATTTCTGTGACAGATAAAGTAATAACTAAATCCTCTAAACTACATTGTATAATAATGTACTTGTTCCAGAAAACGTAAAAGGTAAATGAAAACAAACCAAAATACCAGAAGCCAGCGCTCCTTGCGCTTATTAAAGAAGAGATGCTGTCTTTAAATGTATTTGTATTAAGAAAATATTCTGAAATTAGTTTCAGATATAACTTTAAAAATTATTAATTATTATTTTGAACAACAGCATCATGTATATCAAGTTATTTGATGGAATACACAATGACCTTTGCTACAGTAAATATATAATATTGCAGTGATTCACATTTGATTGACACGGTCAAGACATGAACAAGGGTACACTAATTAATGTCAAGTTTGATATGTATCAGAAGGGTACATTAACTAATGTTGATAATTAATGTCAAGTCTGTTATGTATCACAAGGGCACACTAATTAATGCCAAGTCTGATATGTAGCTTATAAAACAAAAACTAAACAAATAGTTTCATGTGCTGATTAACTGCAAATCATTTAGAACGCATTAGTCGTGTGCCTATGTGAACAAGGCAAGCGTTTGAGATTTGTTTGCCTCAACAGCGCACGTGAACAGCACGAACGACATTTTTCTTCCGTTCATCACTGTAATAAAATCTCAATCCTAAAATGCAGCGTATCAAGTAATCTTTGGTCGTGTAAAACTGTTTTCTTCATAGATGATTTAAAACAATTAATTCCTGAGAATCAAGTAATCTTTGGTCGTGTAAAACTGTTTTCTTCATAGATGATTTAAAACAATTAATTACTGAAAATCAAGTAATCTTTGGTCGTGTAAAACTGTTTTCTTCATAGATGATCTAAAACAATTAATTCCTGAGAATCAAGTAATCTTTGGTCGTGTAAAACTGTTTTCTTCATAGATGATTTAAAACAATTAATTCCTGAGAATCAAGTAATCATTGGTCGTGTAAAACTGTTTTCTTCATAGATGATTTAAAACAATTAATTCCTGAGAATCAAGTAATCATTGGTCGTGTAAAACTGTTTTCTTCATAGATGATTTAAAACAATTAATTCCTGAGAATCAAATACTCTTTGGTCGTGTAAAACTGTTTTCTTCATAGATGATTTAAAACAATTAATTCCTGAGAATCAAGTAATCATTGGTCGTGTAAAACTGTTTTCTTCATAGATGATTTAAAACAATTAATTCCTGAGAATCAAATACTCTTTGGTCGTGTAAAACTGTTTTCTTCATAGATGATTTAAAACAATTAATTAATGAGAATCAAGTAATCATTGGTCGTGTAAAACTGTTTTCTTCATAGATGATTTAAAACAATTAATTCCTGAGAATCAAGTAATCTTTGGTCGTGTAAAACTGTTTTCTTCATAGATAATTTAAAACAATGAATTACTGAAAATCAAGTAATCTTTGGTCGTGTAAAACTGTTTTCTTCATAGATGATCTAAAACAATTAATTCCTGAGAATCAAGTAATCTTTGGTCGTGTAAAACTGTTTTCTTCATAGATGATTTAAAACAATTAATTCCTGAGAATCAAGTAATCATTGGTCGTGTAAAACTGTTTTCTTCATAGATGATTTAAAACAATTATTTCCTGAGAATCAAGTAATCATTGGTCGTGTAAAACTGTTTTCTTCATAGATGATTTAAAACAATTAATTCCTGAGAATCAAATACTATTTGGTCGTGTAAAACTGTTTTCTTCATAGATGATTTAAAACAATTAATTCCTGAGAATCAAGTAATCATTGGTCGTGTAAAACTGTTTTCTTCATAGATGATTTAAAACAATTAATTCCTGAGAATCAAGTAATCTTTGGTCGTGTAAAACTGTTTTCTTCATAGATGATTTAAAACAATTAATTCCTGAGAATCAAGTAATCTTTGGTCGTGTAAAACTGTTTTCTTCATAGATGATTTAAAACAATTAATTACTGAAAATCAAGTAATCTTTGGTCGTGTAAAACTGTTTTCTTCATAGATGATCTAAAACAATTAATTCCTGAGAATCAAGTAATCTTTGGTCGTGTAAAACTGTTTTCTTCATAGATGATTTAAAACAATTAATTCCTGAGAATCAAGTAATCATTGGTCGTGTAAAACTGTTTTCTTCATAGATGATTTAAAACAATTAATTCCTGAGAATCAAGTAATCATTGGTCGTGTAAAACTGTTTTCTTCATAGATGATTTAAAACAATTAATTCCTGAGAATCAAATACTCTTTGGTCGTGTAAAACTGTTTTCTTCATAGATGATTTAAAACAATTAATTCCTGAGAATCAAGTAATCATTGGTCGTGTAAAACTGTTTTCTTCATAGATGATTTAAAACAATTAATTCCTGAGAATCAAATACTCTTTGGTCGTGTAAAACTGTTTTCTTCATAGATGATTTAAAACAATTAATTAATGAGAATCAAGTAATCATTGCTCGTGTAAAACTGTTTTCTTCATAGATGATTTAAAACAATTAATTCCTGAGAATCAAGTAATCTTTGGTCGTGTAAAACTGTTTTCTTCATAGATAATTTAAAACAATTAATTACTGAAAATCAAGTAATCTTTGGTCGTGTAAAACTGTTTTCTTCATAGATGATTTAAAACAATTAATTCCTGAGAATCAAGTAATCATTGGTCGTGTAAAACTGTTTTCTTCATAGATGATTTAAAACAATTATTTCCTGAGAATCAAGTAATCATTGGTCGTGTAAAACTGTTTTCTTCATAGATGATTTAAAACAATTAATTCCTGAGAATCAAATACTATTTGGTCGTGTAAAACTGTTTTCTTCATAGATGATTTAAAACAATTAATTCCTGAGAATCAAGTAATCATTGGTCGTGTAAAACTGTTTTCTTCATAGATGATTTAAAACAATTAATTCCTGAGAATCAAGTAATCTTTGGTCGTGTAAAACTGTTTTCTTCATAGATGATTTAAAACAATTAATTCCTGAGAATCAAGTAATCTTTGGTCGTGTAAAACTGTTTTCTTCATAGATGTTTTAAAACAATTAATTAATGAGAATCAAGTAATCATTGGTCGTGTAAAACTGTTTTCTTCATAGATGATTTAAAACAATTAATTCCTGAGAATCAAAGTAATCTTTGGTCGTGTAAAACTGTTTTCTTCATAGATAATTTAAAACAATTACTTCCTTCTAGAAAGGTACATCAAAAACTAATTATGCTTTAATTACATGACTTCAGCAAACGACATGTACCGGTTCATCATTTTGGAAGTGGTCCTATCAATACTAAAAAGAAGGACAGATAAAGTACATTAAAATAAGTACAGTCAGAGAGGAAGGACAGGTTTTACTATTTCACGTAATGAATGCGTACAACGGTTTCTTAAAATATTTGTTCAATGGGTAAAAAATGTATACTATTGATGTCGGTGAATTTCGAATAGTCCGAGTTAAATAAGTCAGTTTAGCTAAGGTAGCTGAGTACTGTGCCTGATTTTGTGTGTGATTTACATGTTTAAGGTAGCTTTAACACTTTTAGCCATATCGCTACGAGATCTGCAGTATGGCAGTTTATAGTGATGTCTAGCCCTGAAGCATCATGCAGCAGACATGTAGCATCATGCCCAACACAGTCACATTATCCTGACACCAGGCCGACCAGTCCTAACATTAGCCTGTTAATGCTGAGCGCCAAGCGAGGCAGCTGTTACCAGTTTTTAAGTCTTTGGTATGACTCGGCCAGGGCTTGAACCCACGACCACCCGCATCCGAGGCTGATTCTCAAACCACTTTGGCCACCGTAACGGTTTAGTTCAGTACTTATTTAGAATTAAAACTGCCCGAAGCATCAAACTGAGTACAGCATACAGTCAATTTTAGAAAGTGAATGAAAAATAGTACTAACCGGGTTTCACTCTTAAAAGATGCTTTAAAAATCTGGGTTTTGGTAAGTTGTGTTCTATTCCTATACCGTATGCTATATTGCAAGCTTATTCCAATTTTTTTAAAAAAGGGTCAATTTTGTTTTATTTCTTCTTCTATGTTTTGTCAGAATGGAATTCAAATAATAAGAAAATAATGATAAACTGTCATTATGTACCCATGTCAAATCTAACTTCGGTTTGGATAATTATTCGTATTTATGTGTAATCATAAATAAAGATAAGATTTGACAAAAGTCCGAGTGACTTCACATTATTGGACAGTTGAAAATGGGAGAGATCAAAATGATAGAATCGATAGAAATGAAACATACTATGTGCTCTGCGATGACAATGACATTGAAGGTGAATATCATTTCTTTTAGAGTGTCCGGTGTATATGAACTAACGAGAAAACGTTATTAAATACGTACTTCTGAACAGACAATCTATCCATAATACATTCAAATATTAGCTTCATTCATTAAGACAACAATGTGTTCCTTCGATAAATATATTATCTTACGTTTATTATAAAGATTGTTTATGTTGTCTATTCTCTCCTTTCCTGCTTGTGCTGGTTGTCTTTTGAGCATCTACTTAAAGTTATACGTATACCAGCTGAACGCAAGACAATATTTGTAGTATGTACTCTATCAGCACCTACGTGCTTATGAGAATGAACAGTTGAATTGGTCATCCACGGGAAGCTTTTGAGACGAAACAATTGAATTGATCATCCAACACAAACTGTCAAGAATAAACAATTTAATTAAATTGATCATTCACGAGAGACTTTGGAGAATAAACGACTGAATTGAATCACGACAAGACGATACGCATAATATACATTTTCTACAATTCAATTTGAGATTTTTGTAGGAAAAGTATCCATATATTTCTGTTGGTTTTCACAATGGTGAGTAAATGATTGCTTGGCACTGGTATATATATATATATATATATATATATATATATATATATATATATATATATATATATATATATATATATATATATATATATATATATATATATATATATATATATATATATATATATATATATTGGAGTACCACGGTCAAAGCACACCTCCCCGCTGCTCTGTACCCTACACTGGCTATCCATTTGATCCAGAATCAAACACAACATTTGTTCTCTGAGCTACGTTTCACTGTCGGACTCAAGTCCAACATATCTATACGACCTCACCCATGTGTACACACCAGCAAGATAATTACGCTCCTCTTCTGACAATCGTATAATCATTATTCCCACTATGAAAACAAAGTCATATGGACAGGGTTCTTTTGCATACCAGGGCCCAGCAACTTGGAATAAATTGCCCACTGAACTTAAACACAAAGACAGTGATCCCATTCAAGAGTGCTCTCAAAACTCACTTATTTCAACTGCAAGAACAAACTTAAAGACCTAATAATGTTTCCTACCTTAAATATTCTCAGCATGTTCTTTGGCTTCTAATGTAATGGTGTTTGTTTTTGCAATCGTATCATTATATATGTTTTTTTTTATCTTATAGGTGTTGTCTAATGTTGTACAGCGCTTAGAGCTTCTAAAGATTAGGCGCTATACAAAGTCTTTATTATTTTTATTATTATTATTATTATTATTATTATTATTATTATTATTATTATTATTATTATTATATAATGAGCTGAGCAATTTTACATAATTCAAAATTTTATTTGATTGTCTAATTGCAACGGCTGAAGAGAAAGACATAGAAGGTGCCTATGTTTGTTTATTACAATTAAAAATCATATTTATCTTGGTTACGATTTAAACTTCTGCGTTAGAGGCATTCATCAACAGTTGTTAAGTATAATTGTTAACCCGAAATAAAGAAATGTGCAACAGATCAACGGTGTATTTAGAATATTAATTAGCCAGTATAAAAACGTAACAGCATTATATCGACCATGGTGGAGTCCATTATATTGACATTGGTGCAGTCCATTAGACTGACCTTGGTGCAGTCTAAAAATTAAATTCCGCTCTGTTAGGGACATATCGTAATTTTTCCATAAATTTTTAACATTAAAACTTCTTCTCAACGATAGTAAGGGGTAGATTGGTGCCTATAAATACGTTAGGGCTGACCGAAATATAAGATTCAAAAGTATGAAAATATAGGATAGATATATACATATATATATATATATATATATATATATATATATATATATATATATATATATATATATATATATATATATATATATATCAAGAGACCAAAGAAATGTCGTCATTGAACTTAATTTCGTCTTCTATACCTCAGATATGCTGATGCATGTACAGTTAGAAAGAAAGTATATATTTTTAGCACTTTTATCTATGAAAATCTGTTGTAATACAAAACAAAAGGAAAATAGAAATTTCCTTTATTCACCAATAATGCTAATCATGATACAGCTTTGCAATGATTGATTACTTTTTGATCCATTCGAGGACGCCTAAAACATAAATAATACCCTTTGATATTTTATTATGGACGCTGAAATATTTTAACGTACATGACATTATACAATTTGATACAATTCCATACGGCAAATTCCCCTTTCTTTTTATGCTGACTATTATCAGCTTTAGGAAATGGGTGATAAAACGAAAGTTTCAAGATAACAGAAAAACAATTAAAAATCTTTAACAAAATGGGATGAGCTAATCTAAAGAAAAGCTTGAATGCAAACAAGTTTAGCACGTGCGAACTCTAATTTGGCAGCCTTGACACACAGAAAGATAAATCTATGTGTTTATATATGAGGCTCTATATTTCCTTTTGAGCTTCTCTTTATAATGGTTCCCATTCTAAGAAAATGCGTGGATTATCATGCATTCCTGGTCGCCCGTATACTATACTATGTGACCACACTAGCACAGCAACGTCTTCGTCCGTTCAAATTATTCAAGAAAATGTTATGATATGCAAAGGATGTGTGGGGGATTTTGGGAAGAAGATTAAAGATTTTAAAAAATATTGGACACTTCTTCGGTCATATCGAACACTTGCTAGGTCATAAACCTTTCTAAATATTCTCTCTCTCTCCCTCTCTCTCTCTCTCTCTCTCTCTCTCTCTCTCTCTCTCTCTCTCTCTCTCTCTCTCATACATCTTAGGTAATCAACCTTAACTTGATGTGCTCTCTCTCTCTCTCTCTCTCTCTCTCTCTCTCTCTCTCTCTCATACATCTTAGGTAATCAACCTTAACTTGATGTGGTCTGCAGTCCTTCACATTGGTAGCACAGATATGGAGCTGATTTTTATTCAACTAAAATATAACACCTAACTTTAAATATTTGTTAAGGTTTTACCTTCAGTGATCTTTGGATATTACTATTCCTTCTATGTCGGATATCGTATTATGGTAATTCAACGGAACTAGGCTAATATAGTCAGTTCGCAACACGATACTGATACAAACAACCCAATTATCATACATTAATCTCGTTTTGAGTGGCCGTTCGCATTCCAATGTGGTACCATGACATAACTAGACCATTTTTATAACTATTACGTTCTACTATGGGTTATAAATTACTCGCTGAGCGATGTCGGTAGATACTCGCCGATTTTCATTGGTTAAGAAAATTCTCAACTTAATTACAGAAATAACTTAATGGAATTCACTGCTTGTCTTAACTACATTGCCTGGGTAACACCCATCACTCGTTAAGTTTAACCAATCATGATTAACTTTCTCTATCCGCCAAAAGATTAACACTGCTATATAAGTCAGAGTATTTCTCTCTAGTCCGCCTTTATTAATAAGTATTCTGGAAAATATAATTTTATGACACCGACTTCAAATGGCCCAAGATTTTAAAAAATATATTTTGGGTTTGTCGAACCTTTGTAAATTTCTCAACTTGACCCTACATTAGCATATTTGTCGGACCGTTATTTTAGTGGGGCCTAAGTAAACTCCAATCATGCCTCCAAGCAAGAGATTAACGGTCGCAAGCTATCAATTTATGGCAAGCCTAGCCCATACGTCAATCCTAATGGTTACGTGATATGCTGACCATGACAAAATGTTCTGCAACAAAACGTGATACACAGACCATGAAATAAATGTTCTGCAACAAAACATCTACACATATGGTGCACCCTTACACACACACATGCACATACACATGTACATACATGCATACATACATACATACATACATACATACATACATACATACATACATACATACATACATACATACATACATATGAAACATGAAACAGATGTCAGATTTTGCTATTTACCAGCTAGACCTATTTAGCAGATCCGACATCGACAACAAACATCCTCTCTAGATCGTAACTTCGAAGAGAATCATGGTCGCAATGAACTGTTACGCAACGTAGTTCACTATGACACTTTGGACCAAACATTAGTGGCATTGTATCTTAATAATGCATATGTACCCCATACTTCCACACAGTTTGGCCTTATCTTTAATGTTCTTCCTGCGACACGTGACGAGATAATTTTTCAATCAGGCAGGCGTTTTCCGGGGGAGAACTTCAGTTTCCGACCGGTGATAACGCCTATATGTGAAAAATATTTGCTTCAAAGCTATCTAAGTATGCATAATTATATAAATATGAATATCAGCGATATCCCTGATCATTTCGTGATATAATCGTTGATTCAAACGCGCTGATTTGAATATAATCTGAATCTAACGAAACACATACATGATTACCCAACGATAATCATAATGGCTTTCGGAAAATTAATCAGAATATCGGGACATCTGGATATGCTTCAAGGTGTTTTAAGTGATTTTTCTTGTCAAACAAAGACCTACCAAAGGAGCGGAGAGATTAAATGCAAATTGTCTTAAGGGCATCTATTTTAACGTCGGGCCT
This sequence comes from Sinohyriopsis cumingii, assembly GCA_028554795.2. Taxonomy (NCBI): domain Eukaryota; kingdom Metazoa; phylum Mollusca; class Bivalvia; order Unionida; family Unionidae; genus Sinohyriopsis; species Sinohyriopsis cumingii. The sequence continues at coordinate 114,382,251 of CM068828.1, forward strand.
TTGTTCATTAGGTAGCTTTTATACGACGCTTTTTTATAATCAAATTTGATTTATCAAAACGACATGCTTTTGATATAATTACTATTATTCTCTACCATGATTACTACTCTAAGTTAACGGTACTATTTCGGGGTAACCTAATTAATGCTTTAATTTTATGTTCTTCAATTTACGGTGTACCAGTACATTTTGAAATCTATTTATTATTTAGGAATATAACAGTGCTACCAGTTCGCTCTATAATATACTATATAGCGACTATTTTCGCGTCAAATGAATGCAGCGTGTTTTCTTGAGATGATCCGATAGTAGGACATTCATTTTTATACTTTGCGGACTTCACTAGTGAAGGGATTACTTGTATACTAATATACCAATTTAGAATTATCGGTTTTTAACTTTGGAGGTATTTTAATTGTAACATAGACAAAAGTATACTGGTATCAAAATGTAAGCTTTATACAAAGTATATAGTATATGATGAGTCCCAAAATACATACGTGTAAAACAATTATTAAGAACAGAAAAAATCAGATTTGATCAGTTGGTGGAGAATGAAAATCAAACACGTTTTGCGCTTTTTATATCAACGGCTGAGTTATGGATCTTGCACTTTTACGCGAATTTTAGTCTTTTGATTATCTAGAAAGTATTAAATATGATGGAATTGATACACGCAAGTTGATATCATTACTTTTTAACAGAGGATACATATATGATTATTTAACATATATTTGAGGATAAAATAAACGTATAAATTATTAAAATAGAAAGTGTACATCTTGCTAGACAATCTGAAACATTGTCCTCCATATAATGATTGGTATGAAAAATCCCTAAAAAAAATAAAAAGTTTTAAAATCTAAATCTTTACAAATGCAAACAAACTATTTAAGTATGTGAAAGCATGACATCCTTTTCATCATTTAGTCTGTTATGTCGAATGGGACAAACATACATGAAAATCTGTACTGTGTGAGAAAAGCGAATTTGACGTGGATAAAAACCTTGCAGCCCTGTTCTTATAATTATGTGTACACGTATCCAGGGATTTTTGTTCAGTCTTTACACGATACCTATGATACAAAGTTGCATTTGGCTTTGGAGGTGAGTAGGAAGGAACGGTATATTTCTTGACATACACATTCTGCAATCTGTTTAATGATTGGTTTTATCTTTGATGGATTTTTCATTATTAAAACTATCAATGCCAAGGTTTTAAAACAGATCATATTTAAATTCCTGAAGGTTTCTATCCGTCTCTCTTTCTCTCCCCGTATGTACTGGTTCTACGCGTAATTTATCAAATACTCTGTGTGTGTGTGTGTGTGTGTGTGTGTGTGTGTGATGGAAAAACAGAGAATTACTAATCGACCAGCAGAGAATAGGACATAATATCGGTATAAGCCATCTAAACGTCAGTACCTTTCATCACCAGTTTCTTTCGGTATGGTTCGTTACCCGCATATAAGTTTTACCTCAATGCATCTCTCTCTCTCTCTCTCTCTCTCTCTCTCTCTCTCTCTCTCTCTCTCTCTCATCGTCGCTTGCCAAGGGTGAATATCCGCGAAACTAGAGTGTAGTGGGATATCTCCATGGCATGTGACAATGTGTCTGGACCTATGCTATTAGTCCTGGCAAACAAACTGACCAACAAAGGGCGAGGACAAAAGTAATGTTATGGTCAATAGCGATGGTAAGTAAAAAATAAAAATGACTTATATCAGCTGTAAATAATTTAAAATGTTTGAATTACCTCTTCTTATCGTATACTCGCCTGTGATAGAAAGGCCGCGTTTTAACTGTTTGGTACGCTAGCCTGGCAGTGTTTGTAGTTTTCTGCTTTCTTCATTTAAACCAACATGTATGTGCAAACCGTAAAATGTCTCTTTTATTGATTTACTACAATAACAATAAAACCAGAACCTCAAAACAAAAGTGAATTAACAATTTCCAAAAGGTCTGTTTACAGCTAGAAACGATGCAGAATAATATTATGTAGCGATCACACTGGAAATTGATGTGTCGAGTTTACTCTATCGGTCAGTAGAGTTTTATACAGTCAATCCTAAGCTTCGTTTGACCTCCAGTATGTTTATTTGTATGTGGTATAAACATGGTGTATATTATATGATCTAATTATTTATATAACACTTGTATAACTTCATCTGAAAAAGGAAACTCGGCCTAATTTCATTTGAATGAAAAATATTTACAACATTTGGTTAAATCAAAGAAACAACCTACATACTAGACACGGACACTGCCTCAAAACCAGCTGATAAAAACCAATATCATCTTACCAGATTTCATCAAAGCGTGCAATTCTGAACATTCCATTTGACCGGGTCCTGAGGATAGGCATGACTTGCTCCAACATTGCCAAAAAAGGGTCTGACAAGTGATCTCAGCATTTGATATGACCAAGATCTTGTAACGGATGCAAAAAAGGTTATAAACAAACATATTTTAAATGACCTAATAATATAGAGAAAAACGAAATTGCATCTGTTACCATTTATCTTGATATATCATGCAAAAGCAACCCCTATATGGGTCAAATCAACCAGAAACACTAGCATCGTGAAACTGTGTACCACACTAAAGATAATCCTCCCGAACAAACCTGTACGTTGTAGCCTACAGCAGACATAAATTCACCCGGGATATCCTGGTCAAATCAAAGCAAAAGGCAATAGCAAACCGGTACCGTACATATTCATAATGTCCACGAGCTGATAAATTTGGCAAATAGTTATAAAGATCATCAAATTCTCTAGCACAGCGACAAATTAAAAATATTGTTGTTGTTGTAGGGTTTAACGCCATTTTTCAGCACACGATAGGCTATACATGGCGGCCAGTATTAATGGTGGAGGAAGAACCCGGAAAAATCCAGGAAAGAACCACCAACCCAAGAGAAGCTACTGGCAAACTTTCTCACATACCCACTTTGGCTGAATCCGAGACTCGAACCCACGAAGAGAGAGAGAGAGAGAGAGAGAGAGAGATGGCAGTGATCCGTAACGGAGAGCGCTTTGGACCACTCGGCCACTAGAGGCCCCCAATTAAAAATGTAATATACATGTATATATCGCACAAATAGCCACACAAGCATTGTAATTTATCTGTTATATATATATATATATATATATATATATATATATATATATATATATATATATATATATATATATATATATATATATATATATATATATATATATATATATGTATATATATATATATATGTATATATATATATATATATATGTATATATATGTATATATATATATATATATATATATATATATATATATATATATATATATATATATATATATATATATATATATATATATATATATATATATATATATAAGCACACACACACACACACACTATATAAGCACTATATATATATATATATATATATATATATATATATATATATATATAGTGTGTGTGTGTGTGTGTGCTTAACCTTTATCCAAGATACATGGCTAACTTTTGTCATTGATTGTGAATTTACTAAGTGTTCACTGACATGAGATTGATAAAAAATTTTTTTTAACCCTTTCGAACACATTCTGGATTTCATCATGGTTGTATATCAGGACATTCTTTGCTATTGGAATTCATCTGACACATTCTATACTTGTGGATTGTGATAGCTCATTTTTAATAAAACAATTATGTAAATCGTGGTGTATAAAAATACAGCATATCTACTTGGATTATTTGTGATTCAATTCACAATGCTATAAATGTCTCTTACATTTTCATATGGTAATCTTGAGAAATACATTCTTTATTGACGAGGTAGAAGAGTATTGACGAGGTAGAAGAGCATTGGCGAGGTATAAGAGTATTAACGAGATAGATGAGTACTGACGAGGTAGAAGAATATTGAAAAGGTAGAAGATTATTGATGAGGTAGAAGACGAATGATGAAGTCAACGAGTACTGACGAGGAAGAAGAGTATTGATGAAGTAGAAGACTAATGATGAGATCGATGCGTACTGACGAGGCAGAATACTATTGACGAGGTAGAAGAGTATTGATGAGGTATAATAATATTGGTGAGGTGCAAGAGTATTAACGAGGTAGAAGACGAATGATAAGGTCGATGAGTACTGATGAGGAAGAAGAGTATTGACGAGGTAGAAGACTAATTATCAGGAAGTAGTCTAATGATGCTGTAGAAGAGTATTGATGAGGTGAAAGACTAATGATGAGGTAGAAGACTAATGATGAGATCGATGCGTACTGACGAGGTAGAAGAGTATTTACGAGGTAGAAGACTAATGATGAGGTAAAAGAGTGATGACGAGGTATATGAGTACTGACGAGAAAGAAGATTACTGACGAGGTAGAAGACTAATGATGAGGTGGATGAGTACTGACGAGGTAGAACAATATTGATCTTCAGTTCTAATGTGACCATAATGAACCAATTAATATCAGCTGTGATATCGTTCGATTTTTTATTCGGTCTCATTGACTACTGGAGAGAACAATCTATTTTTAATGATTGTGAACTCATTCAAAGACATTCTGGACTACATCACTGTGTACATCAGAACATTAAGGACTATTGGAATTCATGTTTTTTATGCTTGTGATAGGATATTTAAAATTATTTTGTTGTTTAATTCAAAACATTGTAGGTGTATCTTGAATTTTCACTTTGCATCATAAAGAAAAAAGATTACACTTAAAAGTGTTGGTTTCATTTCTTTACGTTAAAAATTTAAGACCTTAAGTCTATGACGTACAATTTTCCACATCAAATTTTATATATGCAAATAAAACTGGGTAATACATGCAAAATTGGATCTTTGCATTCACATATCGAATACAAATATATTCTTGTACGTGCTTGCTTAGAGTATTTTTACTTTAGCCTGGTGGCAACCGCGGAAGATTGGAAAGAAACAGATCATTACTTTAAAACAGATCTGCAATTTTCATCACGTTAGATTAGATCATTATTAGGTACTTAAGAAATAATTTAATTATCATTTTAAATATCAGAAATTCATTGGGACATTTAATCTCTGCCATTTGAAGTCTTTCAGATGTTATTTCTGACAATTATTAACAAAATTCTAATATATAAGGTGAACGAGTAATTGTGTAAACGTTTTTTGCAGCGATAAATGCAAACAAAATAACATTCTTAGTTGTTACTGTTTTCTTTGTGTGCTAAATAGGTTCAACACACATATTATGGTTGGTTCACAAGCGAGTTTAATCCGATTTACATGGAGAAAAAACAACAAGAAGAAATTACTGAATGTCAAAACTTTAAATAAACAAAGTAAACATTGATGTGTATATATATATATATATATATATATATATATATATATATATATATATATATATATATATATATATATATATATATATATATATATATATATATATATATATATATATATATATATATATATATATATATATATATATATATATATATATATATATATATATATATATATATATATATATATAAAAGTTAGTATGTGACTATTATAAATATTCAGACATATGAATAGCAAACAAACTTTGTTGAGAAATATCGATATGTATATCATTATCGTTATTTGCAACAATTATTACAGACATTGACGTTAAATTGTATTTAGCAATATAGTGTGTAACGAAGGGAAACAAAAACAATACAATGCTTTTTCTATTCTTTCTCTAAGCCATCCGCTTTTTCATCTCTCCAAATTAAAACCGTGTTCTTGTTTTTAGTTATTATTTTTGTTTTACCTTTTATGCATAAATGCAGCAACAATGTGACGATCGTAGATTGGACAGCTGAAACAAAGTGTAAATATAATTTTATAAAGCAAATCTTCTAGTTTGTCTTTGTTCAAAAAGCGATTCAGACTTCTATATTGTACAACTTATTTACAAGAGCTTCAGACTCCTTGTTTTATTTTTTAAATGTAACGTCATTTAAATAATTCCATAGCTCAAAATTTGATTTCCTTTATTTTTGAAAAATATGTTATTAGCCAAATAGAAGTAATTTCATTATTTGGATACGTAAATGTGCCCTTTTCTCCCAAGTATGTAATTTGATAACTATGATTCTTTCCCATCAACCCTATTTTTATCTGAAGTGAAGGAAACATTCTAAGGAATGGTAATAAATCGCACAGTAAGCAGTCTGTCATCACGGAAATACCTGTCTCTTGTCACGAGAGCTTGAACCCGTTCGGTGCCAGGGTGGCATTTCAGTTGAATTACTCCGAACTTGCAGGCTTTAAGAGACAATTACTTTTAAATGAATATTGAAAATGTTATAGGATATCTATATATTCGCTGTTGTAGTTACTCTTAATATTAAAATGGAGAAAACTCAATGGTTATTTCTGAAACAAATCTAAGTTGATTGATTTGTCTTCGCACAATGTGCAGGCAGACGAGGGTCTATGCATTATGCAACGGCATGTATGCATTTGTGAGGTTTTCAGATGTAGTCGACTTATAAGAGAGTATAGACGGTATGATGAATCGATCTAAAGACACAGTGACACCTTTAAGACAGAAATAATTAAACAATTATTAGTTTTATATGATCTGGGTCAAGTATAGCCATATTACTACCGAGATATTCCAAACTATCAAAAATGTTTTGTAGTTATAGCGCAACTAGTTTTTGTGCATTCATTAACGTGAGTGAGATTTGTTTACGCAAATTACGATTGCATTTACTTTCAAGGCATCTATTAAGATTTCCATTTAAATTTCCCTGAATGAGAAAGTCATTTGATTTAGTTGTTTGCGAAATGTTTACAGGATAATGGCGGCCTTATTCCCATATGTAACAATTCTTGAGCCATCATTATGGCACCCCTATAGATTCACACATCTGTGACTGGTGTGAGGTAGTGGGAGCGTTACTGTGGATTTACTGCAGTAAAATTAGAGGTTATCCGACGTTTAGGAACTAAAACAGAATGGTTCCAGAATGCAGCATTTCCGAAGAAGCTCTATAATTAGCTGGTAGGAAACCCCACGTACACGCAACGGGGTGAGTTTGTTTGGGGCAATGAATGTTATTAGCTTTAACTGGACAAAAACTTAATCACCGGTCAGTCTTGATTTAATCCGATAACATAATTCCCTGGCCAGATGGTAATTTACCTCTGTGTGTCACATGTCATGAGCTGGATTATTTTTGGTGAAAGGGACCCCAAACCTAAGTCTATAAGGTCGTCTGCTGAATGACCTGTTTGCAATCCTCGCCCAAACACCAAGAACCTGTTTCCATATGTTCCTGAATGTTGTTAGCCTGATAACCCAAGTTGATAACCGAACAAAAACATTGATAATCACTGCTCAGTATGTTCTGCCATCCTTTTTTCTTGTTTATTTCCGTCTCAGAGGTGTATGGTTTTTCAAAACTAGAACGAAGTTTTTGACTACTCGCAAACAAGAGTTTTGACGTTATGACTTAAAGCTCCACAATGACACAGTAGTCAGGATAAGAAATATTTGATATCCAAGGCACACCTACTTATTTCCAGAGACACTATGCGCATTGTAGACATTCAATCTGACTCGTGGTTAAGCTGCCATTTTAATGTCTTGCTGTATTTTAAACTATCTACGTCTAGAACTTAATGTCAATCACCATGACAGCTAAGTGTGGAAACAGTTTAACTGTGACATTTAAACAAAACAGGCCTTTCCGCTGCACTCAGCATGTACCTGAAAACATTACGAAATCGCTCGTGGGGACTTTCATGTCTATACTGTTTCATCAAACACAGCCTGGAGATATCTTTCTTCCTTTTGCATTAATGCGTTTTAATATCCCTGAAAGCGTATATAATTCCACATCTTGAAAGTACAACCTCAAATTTTACCGTACCAAAGTGTGTCATAATGTTCTGCTACTTCACAACATTCACAGGTGGTTAAGTCGACAATCATATTGCATTTATACCCAAATGGTGTCTCGTAATAATGGGGTTGGGGGACGATTAGCTGCAAAACATCGTAAGAAATCTATTAAATCACAATCATAAAATCTTGAGTTCAATTTTGGTTTTTCGAAAGCCTCTTGTATGTATCTACTTTGTGTTCTACAAATAGTTTTTTATTCTCATGATCCCATAGATGAAATCTTCTTTGAATTTGTAAATTAAAATCATAAATTATACTCAATTGTGATATACGTGTTACACGTAGAACTTAAAGAGATTTTTAAAACACGAAACATAGTCACTGGCTAGTGGTATACAAAATCCAAGCCGTTATGCAAAATATCTTATGAACCGATATTTTTTTCAAGAAATATAAAAAATTGCATGAAAACTGACTGAATATATATTTCGACGTTTCGAAATGAACCCACGAAGATAAATTGCAAACACGCGAATAAGAGTAAATCATCATGTGAATAAACTAGTGATGGGCAAAGACATTGCTATTATACATAAACAATTGGAGTCGATACGCGTTTTGCACCACGACTATATGTCATTAAAAGCGAATGAAAAATAAAAACGTTAAGTTAAAATAATCACTGAGTAAAACCACGAAATATTTATTGACACCGTAATAGTAATAAAATCCCCACATCATTACTATCACCGTAAATATCATGATCATCACTTAGCCAGCTACAGGTCTTTCCAAGAATAAGACTTATACAAATGGAATTAATCGAAAGAAAATGATAGGAATCAGTCATAATGCATCCAGCACAGACACTCTCGTATCTGATTTTGACGAAAAACTCCAATTTCGAGGCAAATCTGCACCGTTTCTTGCCGTAACTAATGCTTTGAAAAGCTACAGCTAGCCATGAAATAAAAAATAACAAGAGATACTATAAATGGGAGAACAATCCTACACAGCAATGGGGAAAAATATACTCCGTAATATGGTTATAATCTCGGGCGTGGGTGAGTTGGACGGGAACGAATACATGCTCGTCTTTTTAAATTGACCATAAATACTTCCGTCATTCAGTTGCTTTAGAAACGATTTTCAGTGAACCCGGGAAGAAAACACTTTTCACCAACCAACGTGTAAATATTTCTTAGCAATGGTTCAATAGAAAATGTATGCCCTTTCGATCATGTAACAGCTTGATTTTTAATTTGAACGTAGACAGTATATAGTACATTTTCAAAGGAAAAACCTATGTTCCGACTTAGGTCTTTAGCTTTTGTATTTTTCATTGCGTTCAGTGACGACAACCTTATTAATCTGCAGTTGTTCAATTGAAGGTCATCTTCAGCAGTCCATGAGAAGCATTTTTTTTAATATTTTTTATTTCAAGTTTCATTTTGTTTCAGGCGCGTGTAAATTACAGGTTTTACAGGTAAGCAACACCTCGTGTCACTTTAGGAATAATGCTCTGACATTACGATGGTTTTAATGGGATAAAAACGAACTGGTAAAATGGCTTGCAACATGACGTTCCAATAACATTACAATAACAACATAAGTTTAATATCTTCCCGTGATCAATCAGGTATGGCAGGATTGCACCGAAACAGTTCAATTTAAATCACAAATTTCAAACACTAGCAAGTACAGATGTAATTCCACTCCTGACATTTTGAAAAAGATCATTTTACAATTGAATCAAATTACACTATACGCAACATATGTACCCCACATGTCATGTTTTATTTTGCACTTTGATGGGACGCACATTTAAAGCGTTTTTGATGATAAAATATGTAAGGTCGAAAGTGATTGACTTATTAATTTACGGTAATGTTTACTGATGAATCATTACGTAACCTCACGCAAACTACATGCTTCCAACATTAATAATTATTGTGTGTTTAAGAGACTTCTTTGATATGTGATCAATGTTTTTCATCAAAGGTGAAAAAGTATAAGTTTGGACCTCGTTATCTCAATTTCATTATTACTTGCGTCGACTTTTCTTCAACTTTTATCCTTGTCTCTTTAAATGTCTTTATTCAGTCGCTTTGCGTTTATTTCAAGAAAGTTAGTAAATCCTATTTTTTTCCTGACTGTGCATTCTGGTATTAAGTCTGCTAGGAACTAACAAAAGTAATCGAAGTTGTGGGCGAGTGTGTGTGTGTGTGTGTGTGTGTGTGTGTGTGTGTGTGTGATATGGATTTTGTAACAGCTTTAAAAATAATTTCAGTCATAAAGCTACTATGTCTGCAGTGTGGCAGTTTATAGTGATGTCTACCACTGGGGCATCATCCCGCAGACAGGTAGCATGACGTTCCTCCAAGCCGCATTATCCTGACGCCAGGCCGACCATTCCTAACACTAACCGCTTAATGCTGAGCGCCAAGGGAGGCAGCTGTTAGTACCATTTTTATAAGTCTTTGATATGACACGGCCGGGGATCGAACCCAAGACCTCACGCATTGTGGAATATAAATGTACAAGTTATATTGCCAATGTACAAGTTATTTTGCCACAAGTAGGGTGGGGTGGGGTGGGGGAACGCCCCATTTAACAACTTTTGGTAATTTATGGCATGATGTACATAATTGTGTTCGTAATTGGACAATTTATTTGCAGCATGCTTTACGTCTAACATAATGAAATGATGTTTGGTTACAATGAAGAAACTAATTACGAGAAAAAAGAAAAATGGTAAAACTTCATAAAGGGGCATTTTGCCCCTATGGTATGGCAATAAGCCCCTTCCGGGGCATTTTGCCGCACAGTGCATTCGATATATGTAAAAGTCTGTAAAACTACAGGGATACTATTGAACTGTAAAATCAAGGATTATTCCTATATGGACATTTTATACATGGCAAATATGCTAAAACTACATACTGTTGCATCATTCAAATTAGCACAACAATGCGGAAAAGCAGGCAGCTACAACAATGCTCATATCTAAATAGCCCCTGATTTCCATAACTAATGAAGAAAAAGACAAAGCCCAAAAGTAGTGAATGCTCCTGGAAAATTCTTTATTGCTCACACTTAACACAGAAAAATTGCACATTGAGGGTGGTGCCACATGATTGATGGCACCACCTGGAACATTTCTTTCACTGCGACCAGGAATCTTCTATTAAGGGATCATCACTTCCTCCATACTCAAATTCGCAGTTTCCACAAATGTTGTCTTTATTATATGTTGTGTTTGCGGACAAGGCAAGATCATGCTTAGCAACTGACTTTGGACCCGAAGCCTTTTTCCCGTTTTCATGGTCCTCTATACAAGTTGTCTTCATAGTCTTAGATGGTTTTCTACCTATCTTTTTGTCCTCTCTACATGTCTGCTTTTTTTTCGTCTGCATTTCTTTCTGTTTTGAAACTTTGGTTTCATTCCGTTTGCTCCCGCTTGCCTGTACAGTCCTATAACATTTGCCTTTTGTATTTGTTATTGTCTTTCTTTGCTTTTCAGTAAGCATCTATTTATATGGTGATGATCTTAAGTTCATGGCTGATTCTGCATTTCGCTTTCCTGTGCGCTGACTGTATATTTTAGGCTTTGGCGAAAGTTTAAGCAATATGTTCATAAATGCTGAATCGTCTGCACTTTTGCATTCGTTATCAGATACCCCCAAGGTAACACATTCCATTCTTCCAGCAAAAATAGCTTCGTCAAACATTTTCCGATTACCTGTCTCCTCGACGGTGATGGCAGAGTGATGTGTTTGTTGATTAACAGGTGACTGAGTATAAATTGTTTGGTCTGTCTCTGAATTACCCGACCCATCCACAGTGGCAGAAATTCAACCGTTTTGCTTGGTTTAGTCAATGTTTTTGCATTGTCAGAAATGATCATAACCTTACTAATCCTTCGTGGATTTCACAAAAGTGAAATGTTCCAGCTATTGCAAGAAAATTGGGCTACACAAGCCTAGTGATCCGGCTGGTGCGCCATTCATCAGTGATGGAACCATTCGTTTACGTGGGTAGATAAATGCTGGCGATGCAAAGGTACCGGCCGCATTCATGGCACATATTACAGTAATAGTTTGACCACGTTAACCGCTTGTAACTTTACCAACTGATCTAACACCTTTTGATGCAATGGTGTTTACTGGCTTGTGGACAGTTCTAATGCCCGTTTCATCCATGTTCCATATTCTGAGACTATCAGCAAGTGTTGCGTAAAGAGATTCCTTATATACTTGGTAAAAATTAACTACCTGTGGCCGGTTAAAGCCCATGGCTCTGTTGACACTGGTTGCCTCTGGAGCTCTGATGGCTAGATTTGGATGTCTTTTAATAAAACCTTTCAGCCAAACAATACCTGCTGCATTGCCTTGAAATGGATGGTTTTTTTTAATATTCAGATGAACCGCTAAGTTGTATGCCAAACGCCGTACGTCAGTTGTGGTAAGTCCAAATAATGCCTTTTCCCTGGACTGGATGGGCTCAACTAGAAGTAACTCATAAGCAGGCGGCTTGAAAACAGTAGTCTTACTTTCCAGTTTTGACACTCCAGGTTGAGAAACCTTCAAATCTATATGTCTACGCAAAGTTTTAGCTGGAATTCCAGAACGAATTGCTTCAAGAGCCGCTTTTAGAGCTAGCGTCCCATAATTTTCTCTATCAGTTTTCCTTCTGTAAGTTCGCACAATCTGCAAGAAAGTATAGAATAATTTCAGGCATATGAACGGTTAGTTAAAAAGTGTACAACATTTAAACAGTTATGGGGCAACACGCCCCTTGTAGGCATTTTGCCCCTATCGTACAGCATTGACAATTTAACAATAGACGGAATTAACAACTGCTGAGAATCATGAAATATTATACATAATGCATCTCTATACTATGTTGTTTAAAAACATACATACCCTGTTTTCTTTAGGTAGTTTCAGTCAAAAATACTTCAAACAAATGGATGGAACATTTTTACAGGAAGATGCCAAAAAAGTAATATTCTTGCATAAAAAATATGTGTGCGGCTGCATCCAACAATGGCCGCCATTCACAAGGACTGTGTAACCTGGGCAATCTTGCTGTATAAAGACCAGGCCAATTTCTAGCGCAGGGGCGCCAGGAGGGCTTAGGGGCGTTTTACCCCACGGAGGCGTTTTGCCCCCCTTTACCCCTATATTGAATATTACAAAGATGCTAAGGTCCCAATGAATTAAACAATTTATAAATTTTTAGAGTTTGTTTTATTATTTGTCTTTGAATTGAATGTTAAAAGCAAATGAAATCATTCCAACACCTCTGATGTCGTACTGATTTATAAACATGCTACATAAATGCAACCTTATCGATACGGTAAATGCAAGTCTGCATGCTAACAATGATCCATTTGAAAATGTTCCTATGAACTCGATACAGTATTAATGGAGCATATGTATAGTTCAAGACATTGCTAGTTAACTTTGACAAGTTCTTAAATTTATCCTTTTAAAACTTGCTCAAAACGACTCTTACCTTCAAGAATATTCAATGCTGACAAATGTATATTTTACCGCGTAAATCGAAATGACTTGATCAATCCGTTACCGCGCAAACGTTGAAACGTCATTTGTATAATCAGGTAGCAATGTTTGAGCTCAAGGATATGAATGAGACATGTGCCGTTATTATTATTATTATTATTATACAATAACGCCATATTTCTCCTGTTCAATGATAAACAGAAAATCTTCATAGATCCCATATACTACATGAAAGATATTATTGTAGATTTACACATACCATAGGACTAAATGTAAACAAAACCATACACAATTTTCTTACACTTAACGACATTCAGTAAATCTGCCCCACTATCTTCCTTCATCACGTGACAGTTACCGTCTGACCAAAACATATTTTGGCTGTAAAGTTTCCTCAGCAACAATCACTTCATGATGCATAATGTGAATACAACTTTATATTTGAGAACTTTTAAACACTTATAATGTAATTATTTGAATATTATAGGTGACATGGTATTTTCTTCAAATAATTTTCCACGGAATTATTTTATCTTAGGATATACGAATCAGAGCCCAGTGCAATCAAAATGAACACCAATATCTGGATTCCTGTAATTTATTTTAATTCTTGTTTTAACACAACAGTATCCTTTATTTGCTAAAGCAAAGTGAAATACTTCGGATGACACCCAAATATAATCAATAAATGTGTTTTTATTATTGTGATTGCAGAAAAAAAAATGTCAAGTTCTGTTTGTTTCTTTTTATCCTGTGCCTTGTATTTCTTTGAATAAATACACAATATGTCTATCATAGCAGTTTTTTTGGTGAGAATAATTTACAATAACAGTTCCTGCTTTGTGTCTTTTATAACACTGATTCATCCAGCTACGCATAATGTGCGTGCAAGTGAGAATACTTCACTTAAGTTTGTAAACAATATGTACAATTCAACACCGCACATTGATATATCCGCACCTGCTTCAGAATTATTCTCCGATAATAGGGTCTGTTACCCGGGCGAATCGGGCTGTTGAATATATGGTGCCTAAATTTACTATGCTATGTAGGTAGCGTGGCTGGGTGATTTGATATCAGATTATCAGTGCCTGGTGTTGATGATCTATATAAACCGAGAGCAGGATCATTTCATAAGTAAGTCAGTGAAATCTCGGTTCTGGTTTCTTTATGTCAATGATCTGAAACTATCATACAGATGTGAAATTCTAACATTGCATATTCCCTGATTCAATTTCAAACATTATTTTTTTTACAAATACAATTATGGCAAATATAATCATACGCAGTTAGTTACTGTATGGGTTCGTACTTACAAGAGACGGAGAATCCTAGTGATAATTATATTTATATGGGGTTTAATTTATCGTTTAACGTACTATTTCTAAGACCACGGATGTATCCTGAAGAAACATCCCGTACCTCAACTGGGATGGTCCAAAAAGACAGCAAAATATATACATGAAATAGCGTTTTAATCGTTCATTCTGCACCAACGTCCTTCTCAGGGCCACAAGGGACCGAATGGTATAAGGTACTTGCTTGACAAATTATGTGCGCATTTCACCTCTGTTCGCGTGACTACTATTCTCGCCTCGACCAGCATGGGTATAAGAGAAACCTTCCAGTAGCTTCCCGTGTGCCAGTGCTTTTTCCGGAACCTTCCCAGGGATTGTCCTCCACCAAATATGCTGGCTGTCATGTATAGCCTATCATGTGTCAAAAACTGCATTAAACGCAACAAGACAAGACAATAAAATGCCTTCTGGAGATAGTAAAAGGCGATGGCTCTGTTGCAAGATGATAATAATCATAATGCTCGGTCCAGGGTTCGATACCCGTACAGATCAGTTTTGGGTCACCTGCATCTGTGTATCATTGGCACTCATCCTGCGTTTTCTTGGCATGCTATAGCTAATAATGTGTTAAACATGCTGCTAAAACCAACACAAACAGTTTCACAGATCTCTCTTTGCGAGTGGTAAATTATGTTTGAGGATCCTTACATATGAATTAATTTGATTTCAAGTGCCTTCGATTTTCATGTCAGTATTCCTTTTAAATTGCGGCAATATACATCTCCCATTAGCAATACACATCTCCCATTTCTAATAGTAAGAAATGTATCGTTGTAAATTATCCGAAATATGAACGTCGAGAAAACTAGTTTAAAATTTGCATATCCCTTTCATGAACGAATAAGCATTCATCCAGGACGATCACTGCCATTGATATATCATCACAGCTAACATTTAAGGACAAGTAAGAGTTGTCATTAGTTCCAGGCATGACCTTTCTTTCCCTTTCTAGATTTCCTTCCGATCTTTCTCCTTTCTGACCAAGAATGAAGCATCACAACCAAATTCACCATTTAATTTCTTTCGAACATTGTCTTTTCACTTACCAATTGTATTATTTCTTTAATTTGTGACAAACGTTCAACTACATGCTGGGTTACACTATTCGTGTACATTTTCTTTATATAACGTGAACAATACAATACTCCATGCTGGGTTACATTCTGCGTCAACGTTATCTTTACATTTCATGGGCAATACAATAATCCATGCTGTTCTACCCTGTACGTCTACGTTATATTTACAAGTGGGCAATACGATACTCAATGTTGGGATAAACTGTACGTCTATGTTATCTTTACATGACGGGGGCAATACAATAATCCATGCTGGGTTACACTCTACGTCTACGTTATATTTACATGTTGTGGGCGGTACAATAATACATGCTGTGTTACACTCTATGTCTATGTGATCCTTTCTATTTCATGTGCAATACTATATTCCATGCTGGGTTACACTGTACGTCTACGTTGTCTTTACATTTCATGTGCAATACTATATTCCATGCTGGGTTACACTGTAAGTCTACATTATCTTTACATGTCGTAGGCAATACGATATAATAGGCGGATCCATTTAATCTTCGTATAATCTTAGCATTTATTTGTCCTTCGACCTATTTCCACATTTGTTAATTACTTCACTAAATGAGCTGAATACAGCTGTTTTCCATCGTATAGTGGCATTTCGCTTATTATTATTATTATTATTATTAGTGATAATATTAATTTAGCAGTAGTAGTGTTAGTGTTCGTTGTAGCATCATCATCCCCATTACAAATCATTCTCGTTTCACTGCAATACCAGTTTTAAGTATTATAGAATGCGGCATATGATTTTGAATTTTCGGCATCAAACCTGCACAGAGAGAGAGAGAGAGAGAGAGAGAGAGAGAGAGAGAGAGAGAGATTTTATCATCATAGTTGTTGATAAAAAAAATGACATAAAGTTCCAGTTCATAAATTAGACTTATGAATAAAACCAATTAAATTTTGCTCGAAATTGCTGTCATTGCAAGGTTGATAATCACACAAAATTCAAAGTAGTACATTTTAAATTAGAATGCTTTACAAATCTTCAAGACTGTATTGAAATCGAGAAGTTTCATGATTACTAGCAAAATCGTCAAGTTAAATATCTAAACTTCCTTTATCAAAGAGGAAAACCGACATTAAAATCGGTACACCGTATTCAGGGTGAACCTTGCTCATATTGTGTTGTTATTATTTTTCCATCCATTAAAAGCACAAACATTTATTCGAGCTATTATTGCATTGACTGTGCTACAGGCAAATGGTTTGTCACGTGATTTCATGATATGTCGCAAAGGAAGGACTCCAATTCGCTACTTTAACCTTGAAGTGTAGATGTATGAACTCTATATTAAACTACAGGTAAACATCCACTGAAGTTTTATTTGTCTATTGTTAAAAGTAGTAGAAAGCATACGCTGAGGAATTTGTTTCAGTCAAATAAAATATGCAATGAATGGCGGCTATATAGGAAGCTTTTCTCAGATTGGAATCCGCTTATGGTATATACATTTTTTCCAAATTCAATTCAAACGCATAAACGAGAGAGACACTCAGCACTATGCCGATGCTCACAACCCTAAACGGTTGTTCCGTTTATTGTAAACTGTTTTTAGCCCTTCAAGAACAATACATATCCCTTTGATCTCAGCAGATGGACCCATGCTCATCAGAAACATGGCACATTTGCATTTGTTATGGGATGAGCACTTAGATGGGATGCTAAAAATGCCCTCCACGCAACGCTCGAACATATCCCCCACCAGTCAGTACGGGAGGAATTCGATTTAGCACATTCGTCTGACGAAATCTAGAAGTCCACCTGGCAGATGAACTCAGGCAAGGCTCCGGAAAAGAACTGACTCCCAGTGGAAGTTACAAATTAGCAGAACCCAGTATAATAAAAGGTTTCATTGATATATTCCAGTGTAAATGGGAACATAATGCTATGCCAGAAGACCACCTTGATGCCATGATCGTTTCTCTCTTTAAGTACTAATGTAGCAAAACTTACTGAGACAACTATAATGTCATATCCGTCCTCTCCAGCTTGAACCGATTAATTACTGTGTCAGAACTAACCTACCTGATCACGAGTGCGGTTATTCTCCAGAACGATGGAGATTACACTCACTTTTAGGCAGGTCCAAGAGGAACGCATTGAGGAAAGATTGGATCGCTACTTAGTCTTTGTTGAACCCTCTGAAAGAGTGCGCTTAGGTAGTATATATATATATATATATATATATATATATATATATATATATATATATATATATATATATATATATATATATGAGTGTGTGTGTGTGTTGGTATATGATTTCTTTTCATGGTTAAATTATAATGGTTGATTTGTCTTGCCAGACAAACAAGACATATATTTAAATATTTACATTTATATATTGGCATTGGGATCTAGAGTTACTGATGTTTATCAGTTATTAATATATTATGCCTGAACTATCTTGCTGATTCAAGTCTTCGTCGTCTTGCTCCTGTATAATTCTGCGGTATTTTTCCAATCATACAACAACACTAATACCCTTTGATGAAAAAGGGACGAACGATATACTTGCAGAAACCCGAAACGTGGTACTCAAATGGCATAATAGTCATTAATTAAACTTTTAATTTCAAGTCAGTAACAATCTTAAATCAGGACGTGTCTCATTCATTTAGGAATAATCGACGGTACTCATAAAAAATTCCCCTTTCGGTATTGCATTCCTGCAAGATAGTGGTACGTATCATGTACGTACATATATCCGTCGTATGTTTCATTTTTAATTTCTGCAAACTGACTCGTGGTTCACCATTTACGTTTATGCTGTTACCTAACTCAGTAAGCAGTTTGCATTTAGACCAAGAAAGAAATGACTTGATGCCATGACGAGATGTCAAAGGTCAAAGTCAGGAAAGAGAGGAATTAAACATATTTATACACATTAACTTACCTTATATTCCAGATGTAATATTGAAACTTTGCGAATGGTTGGAATTCAAGATAAGAAAGACACCTGTTTTATTTAGGTTTAAAATGGTAAAATATAGTCTTATTTTTTGAATACACTAAATGTGTAGGGAAACCTTCCTGCTTAGCTACATGGCACCCATACGGCTATCACGTACTAGGAGAAAATGTCCAAACGCCAGCTGACGTAATAGATCCGCGAAATATATTGTTTTATTTGGAATAGGCCATTTCATGCAGACCGAGGCGAACTTCGTAATTTGCTCGGAATTTTGATCACGTGGCGGGTGGTCAGCTGACCGTAATAGCCACTCGATAGGTGGTGGGCAAAATATGGCGGACGCTTCAGCATCAGCATCAACTTCTTTAACTACTTCAACATCGTTTATCGAGTTGAAAAATGGATATTTAACAGGGTTGCTACCACAGATATTGACGAAATTTACTATTGGAACCATCCTGTCTTATTTTCTGGAAACCAGGATCGATTTCAAAGCCATACGAGAGAGTAGCTTTGAGATGTTTGCATCTGGATATGTACATGAAGGTAAGGAAACGGTGTCGAAGTAAGCAAATTTAATCCTGACATTCAAAGAGCAAGTTGTTAAAACTATTTCCATGCATCCAAAACGTCCCATTTGTTTTTGAACGTCTGTGGATCATTTACATGTAAATTTTAAGTGTTGGATTTGGGAGAAGAAAAAAAAAAACGACTATCGGCGTCACCGGTATTCGATCCCAATGACGTTCACAGACAAGTACAAAACTATTTCTCAAGTCGCAATACTAATACATGTAGCACATTTAATGTGCAGTATGTATAGTTAATTGGATTTAAATATATTTGTTTATAATGGATATGTCTAGGAAATTAGAATATAAGCTTGTTTCAAGTTGTCCCCCGCCATTATTTACATTGTAAATACATGTATACAAATGATGGCAATGTATTGCATGTAAGAATTGGGTTGTGGTTAACGTTGAAACTATTACATTTATTGTGTTTTAAATTGTTTTGTGGACAGGAGCTTACCCAATAACAAAACATTTTTGATGTGGAGGGAAATTACCTGAAACATTAAGATTTTAGTTTTGTCTTACTTAATGAACATGACTGCATGTTTATTATCATCCACACAAAGATTTAAATGTGTGTCCTTTTGTTACAGCACATCAGAGTGAAGCAAGATGAAATTGCAAAAAGACCATTTTTTTGCTGAGGTTCTAGCACACATTAAACAGCAATTCTACAGAGTGATTCTAATGCTGAACTCATTGGGTGACGTCATACATGCTATCTGCTCATGCCCAGCTGGGCCTTTTCCTAAATGTACGTCCAAACATACCGCTGCACTGTGTAATGAAATCGAAGATTTTGTCAAAGTGTTTGTGCTTCCTGAAGACATTGCAAAAAAGAACCCCATTGTTTCTGCTCAAGTTATAGCACACATGAAACAGTAAATCTACAGAGTGATTCTATTGCTGAGCTCAGTGGGTTTTATTTTCGTTTTATATAAACGTGAGACCTGGAAAAAGCCAAGGCTAGTTAAACTGCCAGCAGCTCCAATCTATGATATAGACTTTACAAGAAAACAGCACGGAAAAAAAGAAAACAGACCCGACCATTAAAAGAAGAACAACCAGAGGCTTATAAGCTTAATAAAGTTTGCGACACTGATATAGCTTTTGCAGAATCATTCCTTTGTGAATTAGAGCAATGGAATAAAGAATCTAACCCCATTAAACATCTCTTAATATAGACAGTTGCAAGTCAGCATGATCAAATTGAAGTACTGGTCTCTGTAAATCTATTACATGATTATGTGGAAAAATCGCAGATTTATCTCATTCAGATAGTATCACGAAAATAGGATATAAAGTTAAGGAATTGTTTAAAAGTCATCAAGGATGAAAAACTACTTATCCAAGAAAATACTCTTCTACAAAGCAAATTGTCAGGTTGGTTTACTTTGAGACAATTCAGTATAACTGGTTCTATTGTTTGCCGTATGTGCAACTTTTTGTACATGAAGTCCAATCCCAACACAATAAATAATGAAATATTAGAGCCAGCTTCTTTTTCTTCAGCAGCAATGAATACGGATTAGATATGGGGCTGACAATTATCAATCGGTATGTTGCTGAGAAAGATAATGAGGGCTCAAACATTTATTTTAAAAGTTGTGTTTAATTATAGATAAGGATCAAGGTTTCATTGCAGCATCGTCTGATGGTGGAGTTGAAGAAAATATCTCTTTTTTGGTATAGTGGAATGTAAAGTAGCAGGAAAATAGAGCCACATGACCGCTGGAAACAGTGCTAAATAACCTGGGTACCCATTAAAGTCAGCGAAAAAAAAAACACAACAACATGGAACTTCAGTTGAAGTGTTTCCATTAAAACCTGACTATGCTTGGTATCACCAAATTCAGATACAACTGTATGCATGTAGGCCATTTCCAAATTATTGTGATTTGGTCTTGCTTCATCCAGAGTCTGGAGGTTTTCGTTGTCAGAGATTCGAACTGAATCAAGAAAGGATAGACAAAGTCTTGCCAAAACTTGAGATTTTTTCTGATTAGTATATGGTTGACAAAATTGTACGAAAGAACGAGAACAAAATTGCGGTACATCTGCAGCTATTATGAAAAGTATGTGTAGTCAATTGTGATGAATCTTTTTTTATTTTCATCCCCATAATAGGTTGACCACTGACTGGGTCGTGGTACCATCCCAAGGTCACCTTACAATCAAATATGTATTGCACTTTTGAAAAAAAAATATTTATAAACAAACCTGAGTAAATTTTGTTTTTGTAAGCTCATTATTTTATCCTCCTGCTTATCAACATTTTTATGTACTAAATGGTTTTTGACAGCATCTTTGCATGATTTTGGAATTTTGGATATAACGGAGAAATATTTCAAGAAATCATTACATCTAGTAGTTTTTGTTTTATCATTTTAAACGGTACCATATTACCGTAATTGTCTACTAAATCATTTAGAATGAATCTACCTTTCATATATCCTTTTGAGCATCACTCATTATTGATATAAGAACCTTTGTGATCGTAGCTGCAATGGCTCCCGAAGCAATCTTGTAGTCAGTATTTAAAAGTGATATAGGTCTCCAATTGTTAAAGCATCTTCACTCAGTTTCTTCCTTTGGTCAACATGTGATGACTCATTGGGTCTAAACATCTCTTGTGATGAATCTTGCTCGATAAATTGTTTTACCAATCAAATGTGTTTTATCTGAAATGTGAATAATAATACATATATACTTACAATGATTTATGCAGCCATTTTTACATTGTTCACTAGTCTGTGTTAACCCTGTGTTAGCTGATCATCAGTAGACTGTAGCTACAATAATGTATTCGACCATTGTAACCTTGATCAGCATGTAACTCATGGTTTACAATGTCGTCTGCTAACTCACAGGCTCATCATGGTTTACACTGTCGTCTGCTCTCCAAAGCATCCTTATGTAGCATAAATGGAATGATACAAATTTTAAGAAAAAGCAGCTCACCATTAAAATATAGCAGGCTAAGAGATAAAATAACATTTATATGACACCAACCCCCTCTCATTTGAACAAATGTTTGCTTAGGGCATGTTTGAATGCACATAATAACATACAATGTATGGTATCATTATTTGTACAATATCACTTTGTCCGAAATTTCCTTATCAGATGAATTGCCACCAAATATATCTGAACAGTGTTTGGATGATAATGACATATGTTTTTTGAATATTTTCCTTTGAAGGCCATATTTTAATAATCTTAAACTTTATATACATTCGTTTAATCCAGAATTTAAAAATTTCAGAAATTCTTCCTGCAGAAATATTACAATCAGAGACAAGAACTCAATCTATAGGATTTCGTTTCAATTTGTATAGTACAAGAAGTTGATTTTCTGAATCTATGTGAGAGAAAAGTTTGTTAGGATCACCATGCCCAGGGATAGTCTTACATTCTATATGAGAGCAGAAACTCAATAAATATTTGTGTAGTACTGTCAAAAGCTTGTAATCTTCAATACCAGGATATCTTTTCAATTCTTTGTCTGTAGATTGTAATATTTACTTGACTTATCACATGCTATATTGGAGTATGTTTGAGTTGTCTTAGTAGACATGAGACAAAATGAAGATGGTGTTTTAGTTTGCATCTCTGCACCTATACTAATGTCTGTACTCGATTTTGCTGACCGCTTCTGTTTAGGGGATACTTGTGTGTGCTTTTGTTTGGCGGGGGTTCTTTGTATTTCTATGGAAACTTTGTTTTTCGTTAGTGTGACTTGTGATGTAGAGTTGCTCGATAATTTTGCTTTTTCTTATTTAAGTTGTGGTCCGTCGTGGAGTAAGTAAGGACTGTTGGGAAATGATCACGTCATCTGTAAAAAGAAATGAAATGATTGCAAGTGGGTGGGGGAACGGGTTATGTTCTTGCTTTTCAAATATTTTATCAGCGTTGCCCCCCCCCCCCTTCTTCCAGTAACATCCTAGAAAATAATTATAAAAACACTATTTGTATACTAGACTAGTGTCTTTGTCTGATCCTTTACAATGGGAGATTAGTAGAAGAAATATTTTTCTAACACAGTAAAGAGAGGTTAGTGACATAAACAATTACAAGTCTATTAAATAAGAAAGAGAACAAGTTTAAAAGGCCTTATTAATTTCTTTTTTTGCAAGGAGAGACAGCGTTTTCCTCAGATTTAATGATTGTGTAATATTAAAGCACGTGTGTTCAAAAGAGAAAATATGGTTATAATTGTTTAGCATTTTCAATCAGTCAATAGAATATGAAGATTTTTATACATTTATAAAGTGGTAGACTTGTCAACATTGTCACTTACAAAGACGTCCTTAGGCAACAATGAAATGGTACACCAGCCAAACGGTTACTGGGTCTTTGTGTGTCTGAGTATCCTAGAAAACGAAAGAGGGTTTAACAATCAGGAAGCATACAAATACTTACATCATGGCAGGTGTATGATGTACTGTTTAGGGGTACTCTTATTAAAATAATATTTACAATTTCCTTGGAATTACTTTCGACTTAAATTGTTGTTAGGTTACCGCCTCTAACATTTTTTGTGAGATTATAATTGTAGGATATATTTGTTATATAATATGCGTTAGTTAATCTCGCAGTTTAAATATAGATTGCTGGCATTTGTATCGCGCGTGAAAGTATTATTTTTTTAATTAATATAACCAGATGAAATATTAAAATATATGATTCGTTGCAAACTATAATAAAATGACATCAAGTTCCTAACGGCAATAATTCTAACGACCCCTATATATAAAAAAATAAAGTATTGTGCATTTCTAAACATATCGTATAAATGATTTAAAACTTGACGATACTTTAAGAGCTTTCGTAGATAAACTCTCTGAATTACTGCAAAACACTATCGGTGTTGTTTTATTACGAGACCATTCCTTCTTATATATTGGCATTGTGTTTAAAATCTATATGGTGCTACATATTTGGAGGGCACAGTTTTAATCTCTTATACATTTTATAACACGTAATATTAAAACTGAGTTCGCTTTTTAGTGTTAGCGTTTTCAGTTTTTCAGATGATGGTTGCGGTTATTCAAACGTGTCTAGACTCTTAAAATGAAGTCAATACCTACAAAAACATATGTACTAAAGCGTGATTAAATTAATTTTCGTTTATAATTAGGTTAAATGATTTTGTAGATCGTCCTCCTGCGGGCCCCGGGATATATAATAAGCTCGATGAGCCGTCCTGTTTGTAGTTAAAAACGACTGATGTTGGTATATATAATATGGTGGTGAAGTGGCTAGCATTTTATTCCCATTTCCTTGACATTAGAAAACATGCATGTTTCTCTGTACCTAAAGGTACAAATTAAGCCTTGACTGATCGCTTATCTGACATAGTAAACCATTACAAAAGGCATACATTTAGTTTTCTAATAGCTTAACTCTACTTTGGACATTTTCCTGAATAGAACTGAAAGGAAATCCACTCTTGTGGTGAACATTACCGTCTCTTCACGTTCGGATCGCACGAGAGAATAGTGTTTTCTCAACTTTGATATATCAATGCAGTATGGACAACTACCACATATTCATGTAACCAGCTACAATATAATCATACCTACTCAGCAAACAATTAGAGACCAGTTACATTCTAATAAAAACCCGGTTCCAATAAAGTCTCTAAAGTTTGTTCCAGGTAAGCAAGACCGAGGGTTTCTCTTATTTCATATTGTAACTGTTCATATATATTCAATATTGCTGTGGAAGAAACTTCTTTCTTTGTCAACAATTTAGGTATGAATCGAAAACAGGCGACACAAACCGAACGCCACGTGTGAACAATGCATCAGATGTGTCCCAAATGTTTGAATGCTGCAGACTCTTCTTTGCCACAAAACGTCTGTACGAAAAGAACATACGATCTTTCCTTTGTATCTTTATATATGTTACTGATGTTCAAAGCGGTTTTGCCGATAAGCGTTCCTGAAGCGAATTTTCTCAATGGTTTGTTTATAGATATGGAAGAAACATTAGTGCAACTAATTTGAATCTGCATCTTAAAATTCATTGCCAACCTGAGAATGAAAACACGAACATGCAGTCGATTTTCATTTGCTTTCTACTTTTAATGATGCATGGCGGTCATAATCTGATTTCGAGCTGAAACTAACCAATTAAAGGATGTATATAATTGTCAATTCTGATAAGTGACATTTTTATTATATGTCAAGGCCTCGATCAAACTGAACGTTATTTATAAACTTAAAATTTATAATACGACCGCTTGACAGAATATTTCACGGCTTCATCTACAATAATGAACGTTTACGTGACATATAAATTGAATACAGTAACTGGGTCAAATTGAAATGTATTGATGCAATTTGTTTTATTCTACATCACGAGATAAAAATAAAAAAACACTCATTCTGAATCAGTGAACATTAGTTCTAATAACGTTTGGACCTAGGAGAGAAATTCCACAACGTGAACAGCAGCAGGGGGGGCGAATCCGACATTTTGTCCAATCGTTATTTTGCTTAATTATTACTTTCTGCACTCAACGATCTAGTGTCGTCAGCGCCTGGTAAAAAAAAAACGACGTCGTCGTCGAGGGGATCGTCCGGACGTCATTTGGTTTAATTAACACCTTCTGCGCGCCGATCCCCAGCGTCGTCAGCGTCCGGTAAGCAAACGCGACGACCGAGTCGATGTCATCGCCCCCCCTGCTGCTATGATCTTACAAACAGAGTGATCACTAACTCCTCCTCTTGCAGATCAATTAGGTTATTTGACTGATCGGTAATTCTAAAATTAATTCTCGTTAAAAACCGATTATGGCATCGCATATAGACCGGATTAATCGGACTCTCAATGATCAAAAATCCCGGAGGGGCTGTTGGTGAAAATGAATAAAGGATATACCCCTGTTGAGCTTGATTTGATTGCTTGGTATCCACCTGGTAACTCCCTTCGATAACATCACACACCAGATTGATTGCTATCACCGATGCAATATTTACGTTGTATGGAGCAATATGCCTACCACCATCTCCGTTATCGTATCTGAGGATAGTTGATGGGGGGGCGTCCGCGGGTGGATTCTTAGGCCATCCTAGTATGGTTCTTATTGAACTGTTATAAATATCAACCATATACCCAGGTGTGCTTATTTCAATCGTCGACGATAACGTCGGTTCATGAACCGTAATAGCGATTTTTGATTCTTTTCCTGTGATCGATTTTATCCTGCGTTGAAATTCCTTATTGATTTGTTCTATTTGGTATGACCCAGTTGGTATTGTAACCTCATTCCAGTCTGGGGTCCCATCGGGCTTATTTGTCCGTGCAAAAACCAGCGAGTTATTAGGTTGTTGTCCGTTAAATGCGTCCGCTCGGATATTAGGCCAACTGTGATATACTCGCAATTTTGCCAGCGCTATTTCCTTCACTGGAACCGGCGACGGGAAGTTCACACTGAATTCTGGCTTCGTTGACGTTATCGATATCATATTTGTTTGTACCGGAGTGGTGTTCTCCGCGATCCGCTGAAGTAATTGAGACCCTTCGGGGTTCAGCGACATTATTATTATTCGTTGTTTTTAGTGTCTAATTTCAACAACCAGGTGGTTCCGGCTTCCAGTTGAAAATCCTCGATTTTTGACATCGCGGAGCTATACAACTGGACCATCGTAGAGAATTCAACATCGGATACGAACAAATTATCAATCGATAATGAGATCAACCCGGATAATTTCGAGTACGCGTCGGATACTATTTGATGTTTTACTGTATACTCGTTGAGTTTTTTCTGAAAACACGATGATATCTTTTTAGTGATTGCGTTGGCGACTCCAGCAATTGTTGTCATCGCGGAGATAGCGATTGGAACAGCGATCGGGGCTATCGTGGTCACCGTGGATAAAATAACACCGGTACCGGCTACTATACCCGACACCGAGTACACGACCGCGTCGATGGCGGTTATTTTTCGGCGGTATTTTTTTATTTTTGCTCGGTATTGTTCGGAAAGCGTTTTCAAATTCGCGGAGAATTCTTTTGCGGTATCGAATCGATATTGATGTGACGTCGGTGATACCTCTGATTCAATTACCTTGGTGGTCATTTTATTCTAAAAGAGCTAGTGTTTTTAATTACTTAGATTCGCTACAAATTCCACATACCATGTGATGTTTGCCCGGGCTAAATTTCCATCAACGGCATAAATTGTAAACTGTTCAGTTGCGTTCTTGTCTATAATTGTTGATATTGTATTGTTAAACCCAGATGAACTCGACGATAATATATTAAACTGCATCATTGAAACCAGTGTCAATCGATAAATGCCCTTAACAGTTGCGGTAGTATTTACTGTATTCTGTGTAGGAGTCCAATCGAATGATCCATGCCGAATTGTGTATACTGTGTTGATGATGTTCTCATGAGGGATTTTTATTTTTTCGAATTGCTCTGCTACTCTCGGTAGTCCGTCTTTAATCGCTTCAACATCAGTTCCGATTATTTCTATTCTCCGCAAATTCGCGTCTATATTATTCTTGTTCGCTGCAACCCTAGTAATGAGTATATCTATTTCCTGTATATGCGCGTCCACATTTTTTTTGTTCGCTGCAACCTTAGTAATGAGTGTATCTATTTCCCGTGTATGCGCGTCCACATCTTTTTTGTTCGCTGCAACCTTAGTAATGAGTGTATCTATTTCCCGTGTATGCGCGTCCACATCTTTTTTGTTCGCTGCAACCTTAGTAATGAGTGTATCTATTTCCCGTGTATGCGCGTCCACATCTTTTTTGTTCGCTGCAACATCAGTTTTGACTGTTTCTATTCTCCATTCATGCGCGTCTATATTATTCTTGTTCGCCACAATATCAGTTTTGATCGTTCCTATTCTCTGTTCATGCACGTCTATACCTTTTTTATTCGCTACAATATCAGTTTTGATCGTTTCTATTTCCCCTGTATGCGCGTCTATATTTCTTTTGTTCGCTGCAACATCAAGTTCGATTGTTTCTATTTCCCCTGTATGCGCGTCTATATTCCTTTTGTTCGCTGCAACATCAGTTTTGATTGTTTTTATTTCCTGTCCATACACGTCTATATTTCTTTTGCTCGTTGCAACATCAGTTTTGATCGTTCCTATTTCCCCTCTATACACGTCTACACCCCTTTTGTTCGCTTCAATATCAGCTCTGATTGTCATTATGTCCTGTGTATGCGCGTCTATATTCCTTTTGTTCGCTACAATATCAGTTTTGATCGTTCCTATTTCCCCTGTATGCGAGTCTACATTATTTATGATCGTTGCAACATTAGCGCCGATTATTTCTATTTCCCGTTCATGCACGTCTACACTCCCTTTGTTCGCTGCAACATCAGTTTTGATTGTTTTTATTTCCTGTCCATACGCAGTGATATCATTTATAGTTGTTGTGATTTCATCCAGCTTGGTATTTTTTTTACCAAAGAATTTATCAAAGTTGTCATCGATCCTGTTAACATTTTTTCGTAACGTGTAAAATTGGCCCGACAGCGTTGTAAACTCCGAAATAGTATTTTTTATTGTTGCAAGATTCGGTTCGGTTACCGTCGGGGTCCCGAAAAAACTAGTGGTAGTGAGTTGTATATCGGTGACAGATTTTTTCACCTCGGTGACAGATTTTTTCACCTGCGCGTCAAGTTCGGTCACCGATCTATTCAACCTTATAAAACCGTCTTTGACTAATGTTATCGTCGACAGATGTTCACCCGGCTTGAGTCGTCCGTCGCCGGTATACAACGCGATAGTGTCCTCGGCGGCATCACGCTGTCGTGTTAAAACATCATCCAGCGACACATTACTGGATTTCAATTTACCCTGGCGGTCTTGAAATACGACTATTTCACCTGGGTCAACACTGGTTAAATTCAACGTATCAGCGATTTCATCCTCGATTAGTTTTTTTATGTCATCGGTGGCGAGCGTTTCCGTGGATTCCTTCAGCGCCGAAACCGGTCGTCCCCAAATATCAATCATCGTTATTGTAAAAAAAAACAGCGTTTCTAATTAACCCGCCGGGCCTCTACGACCCCACTAGTGTATTCGTTTACAACTACATGAGGTGGTTTTCGCGATGATGAAATCGCCGCGAGTATGTTCAATACTTCACGGCCTCATATCGGTGGGTCACTTAATCGCTGTGTTGGCAACGTGGAATAAAACGCCCGGGCTGAACACGTCCGGATATACCGCATAAACTCGTTCGGCGGGGCTAACCCGTATGAATCAAAATAGACGATCGCACGCGGATCAATCGCGTACGCAACCCAATGAGTTCCCGCTCCGGAGGACCCATCGAGGTTAATTATGCCTGTTTCAATATTCCTTGGTGCCGCCGGTAATTGATCCCTCATAAAAACACCTCTGAAGTTTTTTATCGCTAGCGCGTTTGCGGCGTCTATTAAATCAAAATTAGACATGGGGGTCATTAACTCAGGAGTCATTGACTCCCGAGTTAATAAACGGTCCCCGGTAGTCTTAGACCCTTTCCCGAGTACCATGAATACGGAGTTCCCGGTAGTCTTAGACCCTTTCCGGCCACGGGTCGTTTTTTTTTATAGCCTTTCCCGGTTGCCTTTTTCAGTGCCATTCCCGCCGCGGTACCAACGGCCCCCAACGCCGCCGCCTTAGCCACTGCTGGTGCGGCCGCGGCAATCAACGCTGGAATCGCAGCTAACAGCGGAAATATCCCACCGGTCTTTTCCATGTTTTTGATTGCTGCGGCTGAAAAATCTATTTGAACACCCTTTTTATTCTTCATCGCATTATTGAAATGTTTTATTTGACGCGCCGTCAACGATATCTTATGATTACCGCCCGCCATCTGCGACGGCTTCAGCGTTATTGTGGTTCCGCATTGTTCAGCCGACTTTGATCGTAATTTCTTGACTTGACCATCAGTCAACTCTACACTGACGACACTATACGACATTTTATTGTAAACGCGTTTTGTGCTTTCAATTACATGTTTTCCACTGGCGCATCAACGATTCTCATTCGTCCGCCAGCACCTTCTAGCAGCATTGATTTATCGCTGAGGATGACAGCAATAGCTCTATAATTAGCAATAGCGCCGCGAGTTACATTAGCTCGGAAGTGTATATCAACGACGGATTGTCTTGTTAAATCAAGATGTTCCAGCGAAAAGTAATAGATCGGATATAGTTCTTTGAAATCATGTTGTGATATTTGCAAACCAGTGTCGACGTTTTGATCACGACTCATATATGACAGCAACCGATGGTACACACGTGCGACATGGTTTTGACCGTAATTAAGTTGTATATCCTCGGATGGTTCCTGCTGGCCGTTTATTCTCAGCGAGACGTCAGTAACGCCTAATCGATCAAATATCATATGGCTGAATAATTGATTATCAACTCTCGTCATATCCTGCAACGCAACAAATATATGACGCGGAGCCGAAATGCCTTGTTGTGATGCCAGGTTCCATGTGAATATACCATTGATATTTGATTGCTTACTATCTGTTGTTGTTGTTAACCAACTTAGTAATGATTTTCCTCCCTGCTCCATAAAGGATAGCAATCGTGCCTCTGTGGTAATGGATGGAGTCATTACTGGCATCCACAATAATATTTTAGTTAAAACGACTTTACCAGGGTCATTATTTGGATTCGCAAGATCCGCTGGAATTCTCCAAATTGCATTTCTATCATCGCCTTTTCGCACAAGCACCACGGTATGCTTTGCTCCGTAGATAACTTTTCGCACGTTCCTACAAAATCCAAATATATGATGCAGTGGAATCGCGCATGAGAAAGATCTACGCGCCCCTGTTAACATTGATATGCGTGTTGCAGCTCCGGTGTTAAAATTAGGATCGTTGTTTATAATCATATTCTCAACATCAGCATCAGCGTTATTAGCATTATTTCTTGGTCGCCTTACCACAAATTGCAAGTTTCCAGCAGTGTTTTTAGTATCCTTTGCAAACATCATAGATGGACCCGCTGATCTTGTATAATCGTCGGAATATCTTGCTAGCCCGATTATTGTTGTAGCAACATCAACATCGCGTTCTATAGACTCGATCTCTCGCCCGTCAATGAGATATTTTGCGCTCTCAAATAGCGCCATTACGCCGTTATTGACTAAGCCAACTTTGGTACCATCTGGATACGGTGCTGGTACAGCAGGAGTATCGGCCTCTGTTACAAGTTCTCCTTCGATTTCAATAAACGCTTCACACGGTAAAAAATATTTACTGGTATCATGGACTTGAAGTTCAATTCGCGATCGTATGTCGGGTTGTACTGCATGATAGGAATAAAATTGATAATTACGGACAGAATCATCCTTGTGCACTGGTGCGTCCATATCAAACGCCGGGTCAGCTGTTCGTTTAAACATTTTATTTAATAATACGCTGATGCATCTAAATCATCGTCGTGGTTTTAAACCACTTCCCGCTATTATGTTTGCGATGTCATCTTGATTATTGTTTACCAACGACGCTAGTTTTTCTTCCACTGCGTTATTTATTACTTTACTGACATTCGCAGGCATCACTGTCGTTGATGGCATCACCGGTGGTTTCTGTTTTTTTCTTCTCACCAACGACATTAGTTTGTCCTTTGCTGCAGAAAGCGCCTTTCCGGCAACATCTCCAATAGCACTAATACCCTTATCACGAATAACATCAATAGCCTTCATTCCTAATTGTTTGGCTAACGGCGCTACTTTTGGAGCCATTCTTGTAAATAACCCCGCAATGGTGCTACCGAGACCATCTCCATAGTACGCGCGGTAAACAGGCAATCGCGAGTTTACCACGTAGACGAGTACTGGTTTATCGTGGTTGTAGTGTATGATCATCTTTATTATAAAAACACCGGTTTTTCAATTAGTGATTGTGATCACCAGTGATTGATCACCCCCTTCCCCACCGCCGTGTGGAAAACCGGAATAAATTTTATCAAAATTTCCTGGGGTTTTTGCCCTCGATAAAAATCCGGTTTTTTTCCGGTTTTTTCTTGATTTTTAGTCATTTTTGGTCATTTTTTGTTGCCTATAGTCGTTTTTTTTCGATTTTTCAGCAAAAACATCGATTTTCTCTAAATGATTTCCTGGGGTTTTTGCCCTCAAAAACCAACCAAAAACGGTCAAAAAATGGCAAAAAACGGTCAAAAAACGACCAAAAACGGTCAAAAAACGACCAAAAACAGCCAGAATTAACAAAAACGATAATTTTTTTAATCATCCACGAGTTCGTCTATGAGCGTTCGATACGCACTAACGTCCATGATACCGCCCGTAAATAACCGCTTGCAAATATCAGCGGCCTCATTGATTATTTCCGGAGAGTTATTTCCGGCTCGTTTTCCTCCGATTAGTACCTCTAGCCGTGATATATCACTGAGAACACTGTTAGGACAGGTAACGCCGTAGGATTCTTTACCAACAGAGTATCCTTTTCCTTTTTTTTGTTTTACCCTTTTTTCAACTTTCTTGTGGAATGCGTCGTAATCGGGACCACCACCATGTGGTATTTCGTCCCTGTGTATCCTCGCTAAATGCACCATTCTTGTCCAATCCTTTAACGACTTTATATTTTTCTCGTAACCGCCATAGATATGCTCCTTATCTCGTATGCTCTTAGCAAAATTGGAGACAGTAAAATCAATTAATTCTTCCCCCTCCTTGCTGAAGCCTCTAATTTGATCCCTTGTGCTCTTCTTAAGTACATTACGTGGTATACTCCTCTCTTTTTCTTCTTCTGGTATTTCTTCTTCCGGTATTTCTTCTTCTGGTATTTCTTCTTCTGGTTCTCTTGCGGTGGCGCCTAGTTCTTCCTCGTCGGCCATTGTAACATAAGGTTCTTGTGGTTCGGTTATAGCGAGTGGTGGTGGCCTCCGTGTTGCAGCAGCCGCTATTTTTGCAGGGAGTGTTTTTAAAGACCTTTTTGTTTGTTCGGTCTGAGCCGCTATCTTTTCAAGCGCATCGAGGACGGGTACAGTTGCCGCCGTAACATCTTTGGTCGCTTTAGTTACCGGGGCAAAGAGTTGTTCGCTTCCAACAATAAAATCGGTTTGTAGTTGCTGCCGCGTTTGAAGTTGCTCTCGGACCCTGTCTCGTAACGGTATGAACTTTTTAAGCGCCGCTAGCCGCTCTCTGGCTAGCCGAGTAGTAAGTGATTCGCCTACCATTATTGCAATTGCGAAGCAATTTCTAATTTCTCGCCGGAGTTTTCGTCTATAATCCTTCTAATGTTTTTGATCTTGCTAGAAATCTCCCGGCGTCGTTCATAAACACGTCCGAGTTTTTTTCGTATTATTTCAACGGCAGTAAATAGTCCAATGAATGCATTTGCGTCATTGTGGTACAAGTTTTCATTAATCGTATGTTGTAATCGTTTTATAAAAAAGTACTCGCGGGCCAGGGTAAAACGTCCCCGTTTCGATTGTTCGTTAATAATTTCATAATCGGATAATATTTTTTCACTGTCGAGACCATCAGATAATTCAATTCCTTGATTTTTTAATTTTGAAATCTCGGCTAATATATTATTGATGTCTTCGATATTCATTATTCCTATAAAACATCTTGTTTTTAAATAAAAAAAAATGAAACCACCGCGTATCAATTCCGAAGGTGTTTAATAATTCGTTTTCTTCCGGAATGGACAATTTATTGTCATGGCGACTTCGTCAGCGCCATAGGCGCCGGTGACTTCGTATCTACATATGAAAATGAAATTCTATGCCCGGTCTTTTTTGAGATTGCTGTTTGATATACTCGTTCTGCTACTTTTCGTACTGAGGCGATACAAATGTCAAAGTATCTACTGGCTTCATTCATCGACTGAAATATTTTTTCCTCGTGAGTTGTTGTATCAAATGACTTTACGGGTTTTGCTTTCTTTGGGTATTTACCGGTTTGGCCTTTTTTGGTATTTTGACTCTGCGAGACGGCTTGCAAGTTTATAAGAGAATTATCAGTCTTATTATTATTAATATGATCAATCACAAGTCCATTTTCGATTAATCCGTTGAATACCTCAAATACCGCCCTATGAACATGGTACTTCTTCTTTCCGGCACCAAACACCAGATACCCCTGATTACTTACGGTACCAACCGGCTTCTTCAGTTTGCGGTTTCTAACAATGCCGTCGCGAGATGCCTCGTAATTGACGAGCACAGGATGCGGCTGAAATTCTTGGTCCATTTGTATAATAATACTATTTGTCTAATTTATTATTTGGTTTAATTATAAATCTTTCAACGTAGTCTTGGGGGGTTTTGATGACGAAGTCGGCGGTGGGGTCAATGACGGCGTTTTTAATTCGCTTGTCATAATAGCGTTTTAGTTCCCTGTATCGCTTTCCGCCACAATTAATACACAACTGCGATTTTCCTCTTACACCGACGTGGCAAACCAAGCACGGGAGGGGACCAAGAGAACCATTACGAACGCTTTGTAAATGGTACCCGCAGAATTCACCTCTACATGATTTATTACACGGGGTTGTCGACCCAATCATCAACCATTTGCAGTGATTCATTATACTATATTCTTTCATTTAAATACTTGTTTTAATTATATGGATGAGTTCGAGAGATTAGCAGCAATTAAGCCCCGGAAAAATATTTAGTTCAATTTCGATAGAGTCCCCAAGGACACACCAAAAGCGTTAATAAACGATAGAACCCTGTTGAGTAAAATACGCGATTGTATCGATGAATTCAAGCGTGATGGTGCATCTCATAGTTGGTCAACATTTCGAATTGATGGCGTTGTTGATGCTACCATGAACGACAACCGCGCAGCAACGATAATATCACAACTTGACGGTAAAAGGTATTTCTTAAGAGTAAAATTCATTGTCCGGGTGGAATCAGGTGATTGGATCATACGTGATAAATTTGAACCAGTTCTCAGCGAAAAGAAAACAGTCATTGTTAGCCGCGACTCCAAGCCGGGGTTGTTAACCGGAATTGACAGACCATACTATGAACGAGCGTATCCTGAAACAGCAGTTGTTTATGGAATATACCCGTTAAATAAGAAACCTGATATCGGAAAACTAGCGCCGATGAAACAGTCAACGGGGATAAATTGTGTAGCAGAACGAGTAACAGAGCATTTTACAAATGCGTGTCGAGGAAACAAGTTGACTGATTTACGACGTAGCAAAATCAACCGGTGGGAGGAGACAGTGCGCGAGCGTGGAGCAACCATCAGCGACATAGCGAGATTAGAAACGTCGTTGAGATTTCCAATAACCGTTACAACGATAACCGGTGAAGTATTATACGAATCGAAGTACAAATCAAATGGATCCCCAATCAAAATTATTGATCATAACGAACACGCGTGGACGCCCGCGATCACAGTGTTTCCACGGGATAGAACGGTAAAGTATATCCCGGGGGAATTCCTGGAAGAGAACGGGTTTCTCGCGGAGAGGAAACTATTTGATGCTATCGCTTATTTGTGTAAAAACGACCCTGTATCAGTGTGGTTACTTCGCAGCGCTGATACCTTTGATCAGTTTGTAAGACCAAACGGCGAATTATATCGCACTGAAGCGTTTCACAACAGGATGAAAAAAACCGCCATAGAATTTGAAGAGCATGATGAACAACTGCTAACAAATTGTTTTACGATTCCATCGGTTGCGGCTCATGTTGCAGCGAGGAAAAATGCGTGGAGTCCAACACGCAAGGAATTTCTACCGGATGTACAATCCAGTTGTTTGGAATACTATCACGGTGGACTATGGAACACTGAATACAACCGCGACGCTATGATTTCCGTTGATATGGTTGCCTGTTATCCAGCGAGTTTTCTCGGGTATGGTTCCGCCGCTGAGTATTTCAAACGATTTGGACACCCCAGACATGAAATGACTCGTGTTGCTATTAATGGACCACTGCCTGATTTTGATTTAACCGGATTCGCTCGCATAGTATCATTTGAGTTCGCGGCAGGACTTCATCGCTGTTGCTATATTTGGATCGGTAGACACATGGCTGAAAAGAAGTGGTTGCCAATAGCGCTGCTACGGTACATGATTGATTGTAGCATGCTTGTATCGTTGATTGTCAGTGACGCAATTATATCATACCGGGCGCAGACTGAAGTCTGGTTACCAGAACCGGAGCGTCTAGATAGCATAATTGACGAGTCCAAAAAACACATCGATGCCGACGAGGAATATATCATCGAATGGTCCAGGAGGATATTCAACCAACGAAACCGCGAGGCAAAAGATCTCGGTAGAAGAATAATCGGTAAATTCACACAAGGTGGAAAAAACTGCGACTACAAACGATATTGCTCACGGCTGATTATAGATGACGCAGAATATGATTTCGTAATCAAGGACACAGTGGCGAAAAATAGATACGTGAACTGCGAAACAGCTTTCTTGTCCAATGGAACAAAGTTGGGTACAGTTGTTACCTACAGCGATGGAGACAGCCCGGCATACCCGCATTTGAGGGCGTCTATGCTGGGTTACGCCGCTATCAATTTATTCTCGATGATAAATAGATTCCCCGATACCGCGGTTAGAGTAGCCGTTGATTCGTTTTATGTTGACGTAGCGTATAAGGAAAACGTAGCCGAGTTTACTAGTCCGGACGAGAGTTGGGGTACATGGAGAATTAAAAATGAAATACGACGCGATTATTCCCCGTCAGCAGATGTCACCGTTGAAAACAATTACTTACGCGGTGATAAATTATCAGAATGGTCTAAAGCACCACCGTGTTCTGATCCAATTTGTAGACACAAAACAGTTTATTTAAGCGGCTGTGGCGGGTCAGGAAAGACGACTCGGGCAATTGAATTATTTCGAACGCGGGCAAGTATAATCGTGCTTACACCGACCCATAGACTAGCGCGAGAGATAAAACAACGAAATGTTGACGCCGTTACTTATCACAGCTTTTTTCGATACAGCGGCGGTGAGTGGACTCCTGATCGAATGGGTGAAAAATTTATTCCTGGGGTTATCATTTGGGATGAGATATGTACTGTTTCGTTAGATACTTTACGAATGTTTCTTGATTGGTTGCTGCTCGCGAATACAGCGGTAATCATGTGTGGGGATCATGGCCAACCACCACCATTTGTCGGCGAGGGTCCACATGATTGGTTAAGGGGTTTTGTGGACTATTATGAAGAAACCGATACTGATTACCGAGCACTTGATGAACAACTGCGCGGGGTTAAAAAATTAATCAGATTACAGCCGGATAGAATTCAGTGTGAAATAATCCGCGAGGTGATTCCGGAAACGCCGTTAAATGAATTCTGGGAAACATGGAGACAAAACGATTTGATTGTAGCGAGTAGAAAGATAGTCAGGGACACACTTCAGCGGAAGTTGTTTACGTTGCATAAGGAAAAGTTTCCAACGCGTCCAGTGCCGTTATGTTATAGACCCGCGGACACACGGCGGCAGAACATTGAAGTTGAGATTCCAGGCCGGACAGAAAAACAAATTCTCGTGCTGAATGATATTGTGCTCGTTGATATCAGCGTCGTCGAGGACGCGCTACGTGCTGATAAATCCCCGTGGACGCTAGGATACGCAACAACAATACATTCCTCGCAGGGACTAACCATCACGGACACAATTGTTTGGATGGTTGATAATCGCATCGAATGGTCAAATCTAGTCTATCTTGCAGTGTCCAGAGTACGAAGGATAAATCAGCTTCGAAGAATTGTTATTGACGAAGCCAGTGACAAAGCCAGTGACGGAGTCATCGATGCAAGCGTCATTGATAGAAAACTCTCGGGTTACCGCCAACAGGATAAAAAAAAACAGCGGCGTTTTGATATTGATGCCGAATTAATAATTGCGTTACGACAACAACAGAATAATCACTGCGCAAGTTGTAATTGTGTAATGCGCTGGCGTTATTTGGATAAAGACGCTCGCCAATTTACCGTAGACAGAATCGATAACAGTCTCGGTCATGTTAAAAACAATGTGAGGTTGACCTGTCTTGAGTGCAATAGACGCAACGGCGCTAGTTAAGACCACGCGGGGGTAATTGAGTATCGTCAGGTATCACTTGTAGTTGCTCGCGAGTAAACCCCCGCTGTGGGGCAGTTGAATCCAGTCTATAGATCGGTGGTCTACCAGTTGATCGTGTTATCGTTGATATGTTATGTGTGGTAACACTCCAAATAGTATCAGTAGCTCTTTTTTTACCGCCTTCAAGTTCTCCTGGTTCATACAGATATCTAACAGTGACATCGCCGAGAATCGGCTTGGAAACGCTATCTATTTTTGATCTTCCGGGTATGTACTCGTATTTAATCGC
Organism: Sinohyriopsis cumingii; assembly: GCA_028554795.2. Classification (NCBI taxonomy): domain Eukaryota; kingdom Metazoa; phylum Mollusca; class Bivalvia; order Unionida; family Unionidae; genus Sinohyriopsis; species Sinohyriopsis cumingii. Next base: position 114,420,921 of record CM068828.1, read on the forward strand.
GTCGCTGGGCTTCATGTTGATTGCTCGGGTAATCTCGTTATTTAACGCTGAAATTACGCCTGGCAACCTTTTGACCCATTCACGAGATCGTTTTTCCTGGATGAATTCTTTCGCGTATTGATATCCAAATAACCGTTCAGCAAGAGTCCGATTGAATCGTTCAACAATTGCCTGATCACGATGTAGCGCAGTATGACCTCGTCGTATCGCGACGCTATGATGTTTCAGCGTTGATAAAACAGCGCCGCGAAATTCACTACCGGGATCAACTTGTAATAGATTTGGCCAGCGCAGAGGACCTCTTTGATAAATTCTTTCAAACGCAGCGGCTACTTCAGTTGCTGACTTTGTTTTTAACGGCTCCGCTTGTTTGTATCGACTCGCAACATCAACTACGGTTAGCGCGTATTTGTAACCGTTGTCATGCGGCAGAAATAGTATATCAGCCTGATGAACTTCATTAGGTACGCTGACATCAAAGCGCGAGAAGTTGATTTGTTTAGGCGGTGGTAGATAAATTTGCCATATAGCCTGTTTGGATAACCAATTAGCCGCAGTGGCCTTTGTTACCTTTTCAGCGCTTGCGAGTTTACCAATTGCGGCCTTCCCCTTCCAGTATCCTCTCGGAGAATAATAGATGGATTCCATGTTGTTATTATAAACGCTAGCGTTTTCAATTACCAGCGCGAGAAGCTCCGCTTCCAATCATTAATTTACCTTTCATAGCCGATTTTACCAACCATGAAGCCAATTTTTCTTTGAATGATTTATCAGGAATAGCATTTAACGCGTGAATTAATTTTACATCCGCGATATGACGCTGTTGCAGATCACCGCTACGATAAGCTATATCATGTAGCCGACATGCTTCGTCGATAGCGTTTATTGGATACTCACCGGGTTTGGGCTGATTTTGATCATCGAGTCTGATATCTAATCGTGTTCCGGGGCCACAGTAGCTATATCCTGGGAGGTGCTTTTCTCCTGGATACTTTGCCCACGGTGTTCCGGGGAGTTTTGATAACTTGGCTGCAATATCACCTCCTCGCTTTTTTTTAAAACATCCCCGGGTCTAATAGAAATAAATCTAAATTTCTTTGTACCACATGTCGCACACTTACCAGTAAGCGCCGATCTGTTATTTCTCGTTGTAGCGGTTGTCATATCATTTGTGCCAGTACGTACTCTACACTTCACACAATATAGATCCATAATTTATGTATAGAGATATGAATATAATTGATTTTTCGGCGACTAAAACAAGAGAACCAGTTAAGCATGTTGCAGCGTTACCAAACTCGATCCGGATGATTATCATCGGACCATCTGGATCCGGCAAGACGCAATTGTTACTCAATTTAATAATGAGATGGATGAAGTGGGATAAGTTGTATTTGGTTGCTCCTAGCGTGGATGATCAACGATGCTACGAGGTGTTGAAAGATTTCAACGAGAATGCATCAGCGATCGCTAAAAAAAATGTTATTGAGTTTATTACAGATATCAATGATGCACCAGGTATTGATGATATTGATGGCGACGTTAACAATCTAGTCGTGTACGATGATGTTATGTTAGACAATCAAAAAAACCCAGCTAGGATATTTTCCAGAGGCAGGCATAAAAACACCGACGTGATATATGTCACTCAACGATACACTCAGATTCCAAAAGTAATCAGAGACAACTGTAATATTCTTGCTGTGTTCAACGGCGTTGATACACACACGCTACGAAATATTTGGCAGACATGGTGCGGCGGTGACATGGACTTTAATGTTTTTCGAAACTTTTTTAGTCATGCTCAGTCGACCCCACATGGATTTATAACGATAAATTTACATGATCCTCGGACACGATATCGTATCGGACTTGACCAAATATTCGGTTAAATTGTAAATAACCACTTAGCAGCAGGGGGGGCGATGACATCGACGCGGTCGTCGACGTGTTTACCGGACGCTGACAACGCTGGGATCGGCGCGCAGAAGGCATTAATTAAACCAAATGACGTCCGGACAATTGTCGATTTGGCCCCTCGACGATGACAACGACGACGACGTCGTTTTTTTTTACCAGGCGCTGACGACACCGGATCCGCTGAGTGCAGAAAGTATTAATTAAGCCAAATGACGTTTGGACAAAATGTCGGATTCGCCCCCCCTGCTGCTTGAACTGAGTATTACAAAAAGTCAATGTGAGAGCTTGTTCGTGATTTCAACATGAATATTTCTAACAGAGACGATTAGACAATTCGTGTCATAGAATTAACATATGCACGTTGCAAATCCAAATCACAAATGCGATAACCTTTTAAATTTTAATAATTTCAAATGAAAACTGAAGAACAAAGAAAATAATCCACAGGGATTTGGCTGTATATATGAGAACGGAAAAGGACCAAGGGTAATTTTTCTGTGCATGAGTGCGTTAATTTATCAAGGTACGTATGAAAACACATACTTTTAAAACTTACTGCTTAAGAGTAATTCTATTTTACTCTACCACCTATGTATGTACCATGATAGCCTGATCTTTTGTGTTCTTATTTTCAATTTGACGTATTATTGCATGCCAGTGTCTTTTTATTGCGATTTTATATCGAAACTAGAGAATTTGATATCTACCCAGGTGCTTTAAACTCCCAAAGCTATGCTGGATCAGGGCTAGGGTTAAGTGTGTGGATTTGATACTTTCAGATACCAATCTTCCGGAATGAAATACTGGCCACTTTGCCGCTCTGAGTTAGACAAATAAACTATATAACATACCTTTTTGTCTACGAGTGTTTAGTATAAGTAAATATAAGTGGTGGGAGTCATACTGCAAACTTTATAATCATTAACCATCTGAAATATTGTAAATAGGTGTGTTTGAATGGCTGTTACATTCACATACTTAATAATTGCCCACGAAAAATTCGTGCCCAAGACAGCGTGTATCGGATGTAAAGTTACTGATAGTTCGCAACAATGGTCGCTTAACATGCAAGGAGAGAGATTCACCACAAAGCGAATTAAAATATGAATTAAAATATTCCAAACACGTCTTTGTTCTTTTATAACATCTTCAGTTATGGCAGTTATCTTTTCCTCAAGATCGTATTGTAAATTATCTTTTCATTACGATCGTGTTTAAATTATCTAGATGGAGAGATAAATGTCATTTCCGAAAATGTTACGTACAGCAAAGATTTAATGGCTGATAGGTTCACGAGAAGAAGGAAAAGAAGTGACAATTGAACATATATTTATGTTTTCAAACAGTTTGATTAGCATGCAATGATATATATATATATATATATATATATATATATATATATACCAATCTAGCCACCCAACTGAAGTTGATGCTACCATCCAAGGTGTACAGAGGTGCATTTCTGATGTGAAATCATGGATGACATGTAACAAGCTGCAGATGAATGATGACAAAACTGAGGCCATTCTGATCACAACACAAAGACCTTCTCTTTCACATCCTTTACCTCAAACAATAAATATCAGCAACATCAACAGTAAATTCACACAATCAGTACGAAACCTAGATGTTACTCTGGATAGTACTCTCACATTGCACCAACATGTCATGAACATATGCAAGGTTGCATATCTTGAGCTGAGACGCATCAGCTTCATTCGAAAATATCTTTCAGTTGATGCCACTAAACCACTTGTGTGTTCATTAGTACTTTCAAGACTGGACTATTGTAACTCAGTTCTGTCTGGTTCATCTCAATATCTGCTCCAGAAACTTCGAAAAGTTAAAAACACAGCTGCTCGGATCATGCTTAGAATACCACGATCAGAGCACACATCCCCGCTGCTCTGTACCCTACACTGGCTGAACATTCGATCCAGAATCAAACACAAAATTTGTTCTCTGTGCTACATTTCACTGTCGGACTCATACCTATCCGACCTCACCCATGTGTACACACCAGCAAGATGCTTACGCTCCTCTTCTGACAATCGTATACTCATTATTCCCACTATGAAAACAAAGTCATATGGACAGCGTTCTTTTGCATACCAGGGCCAAGCAACGTGGAATGAATTGCCCACTGAACTTAGACACAAAGACACAGTGATCCCATTCAAGAGTGCTCTCAAAACTCACTTATTTCAACTGCAAGAACAAATTTAAAGACCTAATAATGTTTCCTACCTTAAATAATCTCAGCATATTTTTATATGTTTTCTAATTTCATTGTGTTTGTTTTTGTAATCATATCATTATATGTTTTTTTATCTTATCTGTGTTGTCTAATGTTGTACAGCGCTTAGAGCTTCTAAAGTTTAGGCGCTATACAAAGTCCTCGTTATTATTATTATTATTATTATTATTATATACAACAACTGGCTACTAATTTGAGAGATGTAAAAATAAAACGGGGAAACTAAATTAGTTAAACACTATCCTAATTCAGCAATTAAATTGATCCATACGCACATTATACAGGAAGTATAGAGTTATTTAATTAAACTGATTTAGCACCAACAATTACGTTTTATTTATTTCTTGACGGTTCTATGTCGATGATTCTATCCCACTTGATGTAATTGTAAAGGATAAAAAATGCAGCAAATATATGGCAATAAAATCATATCAAATTTGAATTAAAGATTTCGAGTTCGTTGTCTTCATTACGCCTTCAAGTCGCTTCAAACGCTTTTTCAGGTGTAACTTTTATTCTGAAATGACTTTGATAAGTGCAAGGATGCAGTGGATGGTGATCTGCGTGCACCTAAAAGGTAAACATGATTCTAAATATGTTTTAATGTACACAAATTGTCCAGCTTCAGTACTTTAATATTATGGATTCCTGGCCCCTGATGGTAAAAAAGTTTATCGTCCACACTGCTTTTTTACACACACATTTGTCCTCACTTAACTACACATCCTTATTTTGCATATAAATAGTGTACTTACTCATAAAAGTGACATATTGTCGTCTCTGTTAGATATTGTTATGTTTCACAAGTAGTTTAAAATATATTTTACAATTGTAATATTAACATCTCCTTTATCTTGTATATCAATCAATAAAAGAAACTAAAATGGTACAGTCGGCATATATGGGCTTAGTATGGAATTACTATCAGTAACAATTGCTCATGTTTAACGTTGCTCTGTGTGCATGTCACATAATGATGTGTTGGACGGCTGGATTTAACCCATTATGGTATACGTTCCTTTGTGTGATTTTCCATAGAAGTGGTACAGTTACTCAAACGAGCAGAAAGATCATCGTTTCTGTCGGATATGGTGATGTTTTTCACAAGTATTTTAAAAACAAATATTTTACAACTGCAATATTAGCATCTCGTTTTAGTTGCATGTCAATCAATACAAATAAACTAATTGGTACAGGCAGTACATCTGGGTTTAATATGGAATAACTATCGGTAACAATTGCTCAGGTTTAATGTTGCTCGGTGTGCATGTCAGATAATGATGTGTTAGACTGCTGGATATAACTACTTAAGGTATCTTTTCCTTTGTGTGATGATGTATTTGTCGCCTGTCGAATTCTTCATTATTTATTACCTTAACCTTTCGTTAAAAGAAACTTGTGACCACAG
>CM068828.1:114431505-114569005 GCA_028554795.2 Sinohyriopsis cumingii
TATCGGTGTTAATAGGATTGACCTTTGTTATGCCATTGCCAGAATGGCATTTTGTATACCATTGCTAGACTGACATTTTGTTTGCCATTGCCAGATAAACCTCTAGAAATTCCGTTGTATAACTTAAACGCACTTGATACAGAAATTTCTTTGGATAGTTTTGTGAGAATAATTTCTATATCAAAAATCAATACACTTTTATTACATATACAAAGTCGGTTATTCTTTTAAATCGTTCATTTTGATTTCGTAGTTTGTCTTTGGAAAGCGAAAATAAGAAATATCAAAATATTATATAAACAAAAGATTTACCTTTTTTTAAAATTCTGATCAGTAGCAGGAACAGTTTTTAAATTACATTAAATTATTTCATAAATTTGATGTTTAAGTTATCGACGCAGAAATATTGAGCGAAACTATAAAATTAGATTGGAATACAATTATCGTAATTCCTGTCTAAAGAATGAAATTTAAATTATTGCTTTCGATATTGTATGATTATAAATATTTGTGTCATTCATTGACATATAAATGAAACTGCATGGAAGAAATGTATTAATGAAGTCATGTTTCAAATGCTTTCAAATTATAGAATAGCTTATTTCATAATGTGTGCATTGTGTTGACAATTTCTGTCATTAAAGTTATGTCTGATACATTAAGAGTTAGTTTTCTTTCTGCTTAACGAAACATTAATGCTATGCTGTTTTGTACCCTATGATGGCATACTAGAAGAACTACCGTATATAAACTCTTATACATCAAGCCCGACTGACACCTAAAATAGACCCTTATCTGACGTCGCATACTGCGTCGGAAGATCATAATCTATTTTGTTTGTTCTACTAATTACTCCAAACATACAACATAGATTCAGATCTGCCGGTTAATTATGAGACGGCATATGTAGATTTCTGTAACTTGCAGTTGTACTCGACTTGTAAACGAGCATATGCGGTAGTGGTACTTTGTAATATAATAATTTCTATATCTGAAATGTTCATGTATACATATATATATATTTATATATGTATATAGATGTATATATATATATATATATATATATATATATATATATATATATATATATATATATATATATATATATGTATATACATATATATGTATATGTATGTATATGTATGTATGTATGTATGTATGTGTATATATATATATATATATATATATATATATATATATATATATATATATATATATATATATATATATATATATATATATATTGAATCAAAAAACGAAAGGATGATATAAAAGTAGCAAACACATTACGAGAATAAAACGGTATGTTTGCCAATTCTGTTTTGATCACACTAATCTTACCCTTCTGTGTATTGGGGAGCCGCGTAGATCAGTTGCTAGAGCTTCTGATTCGTAATCCAAAGGTCTCGAGTTCGAAACCCCCCCAAGACAGTTCGGGAAAGGCACGTAGCTCCAATTTTCTGCATGATGTAGCCAATGACGTATTAAAATGCCGTTAAAACCAACAAAACAATTATAGAGTATTGATATCTGTTTGCTGAAAAAGTACAAATACGTGTATCTATTTGTATAACCTTTACACTCACACTTAAATACATAGATACTTGTTGACAGTACAAAGAGTAAATTTGTGAATGACCATATAATTCTGCCTTGAGGGTCCATTGTGGGATATGTTATAATGAAGGCACTGGGATAGTAGCAAACCCTAAACCGATTTGAAATGTGTCGTGACAAGAACATTTAAATGCAAATAAAACTGAATAACGTACGGGTCAAGAATCATGAATATGACTTGCTATTACGTTTAAATGTTCAGGTGCGTTTGGTTGCAGGTGTGTACCGGTATAACACTGTCACCTGTGAAGCTGAGGTAAATCAGACTTAACTCACAGGGTAATATTACACTATATTAGTGTATTGCGTGCTAACAGGCGAGCAGTTATGCGAGAAAAAGGTTGAAATTTACACTTTATACATAAGACAAAAGGCATTAACTCTAGAACTTGACTCCTGTTTTATGTTCTTGATATATTAATTCGCTAAAGGTTGGGTTTCTTTTCACTATGAAACAGTAAGTCTCTGTGAGGTGCATTGAGATGCTGCAAAAATGAAAACTGTCAGAAATAGCCATCTTCGCTATCCAAGGCTCCGATATGATAACCCCATCTACACCTTGGTGGATCGAAAAGATATATTGGTGATTTGTCCTAGCGACAGATCTTGGGTTTCATGAGTTGCCTCCCTTCGTATGTAATGCCACGTAACCAACAGCTTAATGCATTATACAGTTGCTGAAATTTGTGGAGGCAATCGACCTAAAAAAGATACTTTGTAAGTTTAACATCGAAAGTGTGAGGACGTACCACTGGGAAGCCATTACGTGTCTATTTGAATGAAATTTATTTGTGCAAGCCGAACCGGCAGTGGAAAATTGCTTATTTATCAGTCCATTCAAGTTGTATGTTACCCTTGTCTCGTGCATGTTGAATTGTGTTCAGATTTGAACTACTTAATTTTGAATGGATGGGATGGTTTGCCGCCACATCCAACGAAATTCACAGATCCGAAGCACAGAAATATCTGCTCGATATGCCGAGGTGTAGATAGGGTTATTACACCAGAACACTGGTTAGCGAAGATGAGAAATGGCGCTTTGAAGTTCTTCTTCCTTCAGTTGATAATTATCAGATTAATCATACAAAGATGACTGTGGATGCTAAAGACGTGGATTGCACACGTTTTATCAATACAGTAATTAAAGATAGCATATTTTCTTTTTCTTACAATTTTAACTGTAAAATAACATATGGAATCAGACGTCCACACCAACCACATTTCATAAATTAAACTTGTTGAGGTTCTTATGTTTGCAAATATGGAAACTAAGAATAGCGGACAGGTTACTGGCAATTCTTTTCTAAGTGTTTTCGCAACATTCATAGAAATTAAAGGAGCGGAAGTAGTTTTTGTTCTCACTGCCATCTTCATTATTCGTAATAAACTCGAAAGCTCAGTCTGTTTCAAATCGAGGCATACTTATAATAAGTAGATCTGACAGGCAAAGATTACGGTTCATGCCCTGGAGACGTTGCAATTTTTCAGTCACATCGCTAAGATGTCTGCAATGTGGCAGTTCATAGTGATGTCTAGCATTGAGGCATCATTCCGCAGACATGTAGCATGATGTCCCACCCAGTCACATTATCCTGACATCCGGCCGATCAGTCCTAACACTGACCTCTTAATTCTGAGCGCCAAGCGAGGCAGCTGTTAGTACCATTTTTGTAAGTCTTTGGTATGACTCAGCCGGGGATCAAACCCACGACCTCCCGCATCCGACGCTTACGCTCTAACCACTAGGCCACCGTATCGGTGTCAGAATAAGCTTTTCACGTGGTGTGATGGAACGTTTTCGTTAGAAACGGTATTTCGTAATAAAGATTTTGGCTTACATAAATGTGAAAGTTGTAGTATGATTGGTCAAAGTTCAACAGATGATGAGCTGATACTGGTGTCTGTCAGACTTATCTCTGTTGTAATAACATATGTCTATGGACCATTCATTTTATGTTTTTTCATCACAACACCAGTCAATTTATGTTTGGTTTTCATCATCAATTTCAATTTCTTTTACATACAATTTATATTTTAATGCAGTATTTTTGTTATATTGTACAACATGACATTTTCCTCATGTGATTCAAAATAGTACGCTTTTAAAGCAAATCTTTGTCAAATAAATTGTAAGCTGGGTGATTATTTAATTATTGTTTTATTTAACCGGACATTAGTAAAATTGCAACACCGGAAATATGGCAACCAATAGTTTCAAGCACTCATTTAATCGGTAAGTGAGTAAGTAAGTTGGTAAGGACATTCCATAGTTGATTATGCCCTAAAACACAACTTTTAATGTCGATTCAGCGCATATTAAAACTACATTCGAAAAGTGAAAATTGGGAGCGAATAGAGAGTCACATTCGTGACTGATAAGTATTTATATGAACTGCATGGCGTTGATAATGACTTCAGAAAGAGAGTACGACTTTTCAACAAAGAATCAACCTCATGCCAGATTTGAATAACACATTCCCACTTCTAAAATACATGTAATGACTTGGTCAATCAACGTTTTGTCCAAGGCATGCCATATGTAGGTGTTCATTGAAACCTGTCATGATGGATATGTATATATTAAGGACACTTGCTTATTAAGGAACCTCTTTTATTAAGTTACTTATATATCTCCACGGAATATAAAAAGATCTCTGCCCACGAAATAAGTTGTGTGCTAACTTGAGTTCGTTCATCGTCAGATTGCATTGTATATAAATTAGAATATTTTGCAACTACGGAAATATATTTTACAAGATTCTTATTAATGCTGGTATTCAAAGAATAGACGCGCCTCTGTTTACTAGTGGGCGTACTTTAAAATGAATTGCAGAAATACAGCATATACATATAGAAGGAAATTACTTTAAAGTGGTTCTTCACCAAACTGTAGTGAAAGTTGTTTTTTCCCTCTATAAATAGTGGTGAAAATACTATATGAAAACGTCAAGATTAAACTCACGTTCAGCCTTTGACTTTTATATGCATTATGGTTCTGAGACTGTTGCTCTTTGAACCATATATTCACACGGTTCTTTCTCGTGTCAGATTGACGGAACGGTGTTTCGTATCGATGTGGAAGATTACCTTGTATTGCCTGTTCGATAAATAGCATATTGCGTTACAAATCTTCATCAAAATCCCTACCCCTCCATTCAAAATTTCATTACAATTATTTGTGCAGTGGCAGTCTAGGAATGGAAATTGTTTCCAATCAGTTGAATTTCTGTTTCCATATTTGTAATAAGTAAATTAAATTGTCTACTTGTCACATTTTAAAATGACGTTTTATGGTACAAAATGTGCAAAACGGTGTATTGGTGCAAGGCACTAAATGAATTACAAACAACGTTCCTTTTTGCTCATTCACGTGCTCCATTGGTTTGAGGTCTTTCGGAGACAAAGGATCTCGGTTTAGAAGGAATGTCGACAATTTCAAGCATAAATATCTCAGTTTTTTTTATGTATTTTCTATAACATTTTATGGCTACTGTAAAATAAGACCAAATTCTTGCATCTGTATGCTGAAATAAGTTCTTTGACTACTCGGAATACACACCTTACTGAGCACAGCGTATTTTTACCCCGATTCACTTCTGATCTTATGAAGAAAAAAAAAGAAACTCGTATCCACCTTTGGAGAAATGTCATTGGGTATTTACTCCTGACTGTTAAACATCATACACATACACAATATACACTTCGGTTAATATATTCTGGAAATATAATTGATAGCATTTTTAATAGTTAAGACGGAAAGTCACATTGATGTTCCGGTAATTGCTTTTTATGTAACAGTGACATGTTACCATCACTAATCCATTCAAATCATCCATTCGTATCCAACCTATGGTCGGATTGAATCAACACGTCTTATAGGAGTCATGTTTAAATTTATCTACCATGTCAATGCCTGATCGAAATGGTTGTTAATCGAGTAAGTTAGTTTCAGAATTAGGTGTTTTTGTTACCTATTCGGTAGCTTTAGTTTATCAGTTTCTCTTGGGTTTACTATGCGGGGATTTGCTAGAAATGAAATAGAGAAGCAGTCCATTTTAATTGTTTCATTGTCAGGTAACATTATGGACACAGTGTATGTGAGTTGTATCTATGGGGCTTGTCCGGTACTCGTTTGATACTATCCTAATCGTAGTCTCGTTGTAGGGTAGCAAACCAGTCACTAAACCAATCGTTCTTACCAGCGGATGTCATCTTAAATATTAATTCAAGGTGGGGACCAAACGATGTCCGTTGGACAGATGTCATGGTATCTAGTTTGATAGAAATGCACATCCTACGATTGGAGTGATTGGAATGACTATTGTTCCTTTTCTCAAAGCCTATAGTGAACAAAGAGATGCAGACTCTGGAGTAATCCTGGAAATTTGAAAGTCTTTGACTAGCGCGTATCCAGTAGCATGTTAGTCACACAGAATAATACAAAGTAGAATGTTATTTTTGTCCCTCATTCAAAGCGCTGTTGAACTTTACATGCTTTCAATTCCGACTTATTAACTGTCTCGATTATTTTGCTGGATAGAAATACGTTACACCTCACCACCCACCAGCAATAAAACAAGCAACCCTGAACATAAACGCACACATCAGAAACCTCCAACCAAACGGCAGGAACAACATAACAAATACTTGAATGCCACAAATGCATCTTCTTAATATTTACTAATGCTGTCTATTATTCCAGGCATTTTTTAAATTAAAAAAAACTGCTATGCAAAATTATTATTATTTGTAAGTTTCTTTGTATTGCTTTAAATGCTTAATAATTCAATTTGGCATCAAGGTAAAGGTTGCGTGGCATAGACCTAATGGCTTCAGGATGTTGTTGATATAAGACATTTGTGAAGTATTCATTAGAGTAAAACTAAATGACATATACATATTTAAAGTACGATATATGTAATGTAACGATTCACTGTGGTACTTCAGAACGTAACATGTTAAAACATGACACCTTTGTTACAACATAATGTCCCCAAATACCACTTAAATATTATAATTAATATCCGTCATTGATTTATGCGTAGTATCTATGTTTTTACGTTTAGTTTAAACCAACCAAAGCTATGCTTCTCTTTTTCTAAAAATTAATATCCCCTTATTGTTGTACAAAGTGTCTTTCTCTGCTACTCAGAAAGTAATGTTACCCACCAGAAATCGTCTACAGTGTCACTTTAAAAAGATAGATGCATCAACGTATCATAATGCGGTGTTTTGTTACATGTTTTAACATATATTATACCCGATTCATTTTGCGGGTAATGAACTAGTGAAAGGGATAATAATTCTGCTTAATATAACTTTACACCCCATGACAAGTTCAAACAGCCGATGTTATTTAATCGAGATAGTGGGTAGATGATACACTTAAATTAAGCTAATATTAAGGAAGCTTTAACCTTTCATTCTCACTTCAGTATAATTTATTATTTGCACACCTTTGCTGTGAGAATAAGTAAATGCCACTTTCCTGTTTTTATTACATGCATTACCTCCCAAACAGCACTTTTTAGTGGCATGGTGTCGTATTCACAAATTGCAGATATATTAAAAATGAATTAATCACAATTAAGTATGTTAGGGTTTCACTTCTGAAGAGACATGCTCTCACATAATAATGACACACATATAGCGGTAATATATATATATATATATATATATATATATATATATATATATATATATATATATATATATATATATATATATATATATATATATATATATATATTTGTGTATGTTATACTCCTTTCACAGACCACTTTCAATGAGAATTAAAATCATTTTGTTATAACATTATTACGTCCATATCGATATACAAAAATAGTCCAACATTGACAAGATGATTTGCTTAAACAATACACGTAATGTAGATTTCTTTCTTCGTTTCGGACTTTTATTAATTCCAGAAGGTCAGTTTCAATCAAGATAATATAGGATCATAAGGCATTTGCTGGCAAACTGTAAGAGATACAGTTACATGAGTCTTCAATACATGAAAGTCATTAGACAAGAAATTAAGGTATTTACGTTTCTGACCAATATATCTGGCCCCTTTACGATTTTGTTATTCTGATGGTAATTAATGGCGACATATAAGTATATACAGAACTGGCTTTTGGCAGGCCAAATCTGGCTGACATAGTGCTTGGGGCTATTTCACACATACATGCTTACAGCACTTCAAGAAAAATAAACGTCTTTTGTGTTTTTTAAAATACTTTTTCATTAGTTTCGAGTCGAGAAAGAAAGTTATTACTTCCTCTAATCGACATTTGTTCCCAAGATCTCTCGATCAAGTGAGTACGACAGTAAATCCGCCATTTTCAGCTTTTCAGCCAATCAAATTTAGAATTGCTGGTGAAGAGTAACAACGGAAGAGGATTTGCTAAGAACCGGATTTGTGTGGGCATAATATGTTCTGAAATGACGGTCGATTCAATCAAAGTTCTTACCGTATTTCGGGATTGCATAAAAGACAAAATAGCTTCAAATATAACTTGAAATAAACGATGAGAAAATTGTCTGCTTAAAGGAACTTTTAAAGAAAAACAGGTCATTTCTTTACTACCAAGTGGGTTTGGAGAAAGCTAGATATTTAATCTTAGTCCCATCATTAATGAGATTGTAATTTCAGAGACTGATCGACATCTTTATAAACACCATATATGTTGACAAAAATAAATGTTTTGACACATTATGTAAATATTTTAAGTAGGATGTATATATGTATATATATATATATATATATATATATATATATATATATATATATATATATATATATATATATATATATATATATATATATATAAAGAATACAAATCATATAGCGAATAACAGTCCTTCCAAATGCACTGGATATACGGATATAACAAGGCATCACTTCTGTCAGGGGTTGATTAAGATAAATGCAATAAATTGACAATAAACATTGCAAAACTAGTATCTTGCTAGCCTGAGAGCTTTTGACTCCTAATTAGTCTTTTTCAAAGGCATATACAAAACACAGATAAGACAAACAAATAAAACAGAAAAACCGTTGTGTTTGCAAACTTTACATGGCTGTTTCTACAGGAATTGAACCTTTAAATGTATTATGTTTCAACTAGTTTATTTCAGCTTCTTGTGGATGCAGAAAAAAAAAACATTTGTATTTACCAAGAAATCGATGACACATAACGACGTCGGTTATTTTATGTAAATTTATGCAAGCGCAAATTTTATCCAGGAAATGTCATTGTTATAGAAGTAATTATAGGCTATGAAGCAAATTTAGAAAATACTTAAAGGAAAATGTGTCGGGTGCAAAAGAAAATTTTATTTGTGCATGTCTATCTTTTTCTAGTCTTCTTGGTTGAAACCGATTGGTTTCAATGTTCTAAGGCTGAGTATCCAGTAAGATTTCTTTTTCTTTTTTGGTTTCGGAACTCCATTTGGCGTTATGAGCAATTACAATAAGTGTTATATCACTGAAAGTGTGGCCAGGAGAGGAGAAGTGTTCTGTGACCGGGCTTCTGTACAGCTTCTTTGTCATCCAATCAGATCTATGAAGGCTGATCCGTTTGTGTAGCTTTTCAGTTTCTCCGACATACTGAAGGCTACAGATCGTACATGTGATGAGATAATTAACATTCTCTGTTTTGCATGTTTTGTTTGTGCCATGTATGCTTTGTGTTTCCCTAGTAACTGTGCTAGAAATTGTTCTGGTCTCTACCATATGTTGACAGGTTTTGCACCTTTTATCGCCACAGGGGCCAAATTGATTAGGGTGGTCTTGATTAGCGATTATCGTTATCTTCGCCCTGACTAGGATGTCCTTGAGGTTTTTTGGTCTCCGGTAGGCAACTACATGTATGTTCCGCAGGATTAACTTTAGTGCGTCCGACGATTCCACGATAGACCAATGTTTCCCGTTGATTTTACCTACTTGGATTGTATGGATGGTAGGTCAGGATAAATGGTATCCTATCAGCCTTTTGTTCGTTTGTTTGTTTAGCCCTTTGGGTTGCCTCCACAATCAGGTCTTTGTCAAGCCTCGGTAATTAAATGTTTAGATAGCTCTTCAGGCCTTTTTACGAATGTTTCATCGTCGGAGCAAATTCTGCCCATCCTCAGTGTCTGGCTATATGTGATGTTCCTAATGCAGTATTTTGGATGACAGCTCGAGATACTGGTGTTTGCCGGTTGGGTTTGAGTAGATATCTGTTTGGAGTCTGTTTTCTACCAGTCCGGTTGTTGTGTCCAGGAAAACGTGGTTTGAGTTGGAGACGTGCAGAAATCAATACTTATAGTACAAGTCACATGACTCACGTATGCACATTTACTAGTTTTAAATTAAATATAAACTGTTATTTTAAAATTTAACACTACTTTTTATTAACCAAAGTCTAATCAAGCCTGATTATTGAATGCTCTGTTCCTTAACTATCACCAAGAAACTTCCAGACGAATATTATCTATCGCTATGGACTTTTATAATGGTGTCCATGTACTAAACATGGATCGAGAAAATAGCACTTCGAGTTGAATCATCACAACTGAGGGTAGTACGAATTTGTTTATCATTAATCGTAGCTTTCATTGTGACATCACAGCGTGCGACATTCAATCTGGATTATACTGGATCACACCTGTAGGTTCATTTCGTCCAAAAAATGTCTTTGTTCTTTATCATTGATTTTGCCGTATGCACTTCTCGGGTGTCTAATGGCATTTCAAAGAAATATGGATGAAAACGAATCAAAATGAAGTGAATACTTGCCACTTAAAGGAATACAAAAGCAAATTCTAAAAAATGATACCCATTACTAAAATAGTCGGTGTTGAATCCCTAAAAGCTTCAGCTAATTAATGATGTCTCTAGGTAATTAGTGTCCTTTATCACATACAATACTGCGTTATATTTGTTTTGTATATATGAGAATTATTCAGTACAACACATAGTGATTTATAAAATGTTTATATCTTCCCCGTCTCCATTCAATTACGCACATCATTTTGTAATACCGTTCCAGCCTACAACCTGTGGTTTAACTAGAATCGAACGATACATTTTAATTTTATGACAAAAGCAAGCGATATGAACGAGGTAGTAAGGAAAGAAACAGGATAGTAAAATACTCATCTACCATTATTAATGTCAAAAATCACTTACCTACATACACATTTAACTGTGTACCGGGTAACATGTATCAAAGAAGAATAATTGCCGCAGTGTCAAGTACATTTAGAACAAGAGGTTCAAGAAACGTTTGACTTCAAGCTGCCATTTAAGGAAAACAAAACTGGCAAGTGTATTACCTTCATTCCTATAATGCATAACCAAGTAAGTGAGAGAAAAAAAAACCCAAAAAACAAAAAAAACGAAGTAACGTGGCATGATTCCTTTATTGATACACCTAAGGGAATGACAACAAACGTAACTAATTCTCTTTTCATGTATAAACGTGATGCTATTTGAACCAAATCTAAACTAACGTATCAAGTGTAGCGAGAGTCAGTCTTAACATTCCTTCTGAGCGGATCGTTCTCCTCACAAGTGTAGGGGACATATTATCAATCAGCCTGCTCAGTTCTAAATATATATGGTCAGTCCAACTTGCTCTATACAAAAGATCCATGGTCAATTATTCTGGTCTATATTACTGATATAAGGTCAACCAATCCACATTCTGCTGTAGATTTATGGTCAGTCAATCTGCTGTATAGTAGAAAATAAGAGATAGATTAACCCTACTACAAACCTTTGGTAAGTTTATTTGCACTCTGCTATAAATCAACGGTCAGTCAACTTTCTATTATAAATATATTGTCACTTAAGTTGCTATCTGCCACATGCTGATGGTTATTTAGTCTGCTCTCTACTACATATCGATGGTCAGTCGATCTGTTTTCTACTGCGATATATAGGCAGTCGATCTGCTTTCCACTGATATATATGGTCAGTCTATTTGCTTTCTGCAGCAATATATGGTCCGTTGATCTGCTTTCTACTGCGACATATGGTTAGTCGATCTGTATTCTACTGAGATATAAGGTCGGTCGATCTGCTTTCTACTACGATCTATGGTCAGTCGATCTGCTTTATATTGAGATATATGGTCAGTCAATCTGCTTTCTAATGAGATCTATGGTAAGTCGATCTGCTGCATACCTCAAATATATGATCAGTCAGTCAAATCTCTACTATATACAAATTGGTTGTTGATTTGAATGAAAGCATACGAGACGTGTCAATTATTTTTAGACATTGTTCCTCTTAAAGAAGCTCTTTCCTTAAAATTGAAAGCGTTCAGTAATCAGCAATTTTATTTTTGCAAATCCTCAGAATTAGGTTCTTCTAAGAGTAGGAGCATTTAGTATAATTAGTTTTGCTTACACCGCTACAAAATTCTTTATCGGAGGATCCCGAATTAATATTTCGGTTAAGTAATGGGTGGGTTCATTTGAAATTTTTTGTTTTCCACGGCCCAAAAAAAAGAAATAGTTCTAAAGAAAATAATCACACATTGTGCACATACGACAGGCACCTACAAATAGAAAACAGCAAGCTTTGTTCTTTTGCTGTATAGAAACTGCTTGCTTTCCTTAAAACGCTGTACACAACTAATTTTAGAAGACATCGTCTACGCGATTGTATAAGATTTAGAAATTGGCTGATTCCACCACGTAAATACCCTATTCATTATGTCACTAAATAGCCCATGTAATTCTCTGCAACTGTTAACTGCATGTCAGTCCCAGGTGCGTACCTTTTTGGGACATGAACCATTAAATATGGACCAGACCTCCCTCATCATTGATACTTATTAAGTAACAGAGATCTATTCGTTTTGGAACCTTAAGTCCTTTTGAATCATCAACGTTTTACATTTGCATATGCAAAGAGTTGACAACATTCAACGACAATTGAACCGATATTCCTCCACTCCCATTAGTAGCTATATATTACAATGCCTGCTGTGGTTGTTGATGCCACTGACACTCGTTGTTTTTAGTAACTATTGTTCGTGTTAGTTGTGTGAAGGCCGAATAACTGACAGCCAATTTATTTAGCCCATTAAGAAACAGGTTTCTAATTCTTCTACACAAATACAGTCGAATCCAAAGAAGAACAAGGGGAGTTGAAGTACTAAATGTTAGATTATCCGAGCCCTGTTTTATCAATTCATCTCTAGAACTATGGTGCAGAATGTAACGTTTCAAAAGGAGCCCTTTTTCTGAAATGAAAGCACGAATAATTAATGCGATTCTGCTGCATTGTATCTGCTTAGACAAAACCATTAAACATATTTATAACACTTGCTGAAGAAGAGATAGGGTTACTTGATGGACCTTTTAACATCTAAGGAATGTTCGAAAGCAGGGAAAATAATGAATAATGAGAAAACATTTGCTTAAGACAGATCCACAGAAGAATCTTACGAATTCTTATCGATGAAGTTTGGAACTTTGGTAGTCAAATATTCCATTTATGCACAATATCATGATTGTTTTTATGTTTCAAGAGACAATGAGTAACAAAAAGATTTCCAAAAGAACTCCGATCCCCATTTTCCACGATGACACTGCAAATGTGTATACTGCAATCACTAATCGGATACAATTCGTTGTTCGTAAACGTATTAGACAAACGCAACACAGTTATGAAGACGTGATGTATTGGGGATTTGTTTGGCACATGTTTTCGTTTCTATTTACTTAGCGAACAAACGAGGATAATTTACCTGGAATGATGACCCTCAAAGATTTTTCCACTCCCCTAACATGCATTTTCTCCCCGGCACTCTGTGCAATGTTATTTTTGTGGTTTTTATTTTTGTTTGCTTCTTGTCTTGTTTTTCATTGCGCACATACATTGGGTCTCGACATTTTATAAAGATACTTCTATAAGGGCATTTTGCATCGCTTTTCTTTTTTTCTTTCTTTTTCTTGTTGTTGTTTCTCATTGAGCGCAGTGATAGACAGTGACATTGTGTCCCCACACCTATCCATCTTACTTAATGAAATTTATCGGTACACTTATAAATAGATAAACATTAAGAGAATCAAAATAAATAACTTAGATTAATTTGTAATTAATACCCCTATGACGTAACATTTGGTTGCGATGACGAGAAGGAAACATCTCTTGCTACCTTGCTCCCCTAGTCTCATATTCACGAAACTTCTCAACCTTTGTGGCCATTAAGACACATATTTTAACAGCTTGCACTAATTTGAAGTACAAAATATTTCAAAATTACTGTTTACTTAGGTACAAGTATCTGTTAAATATGAATAGTTTGAATCTGTACTAATATTACAATAATTGGACCAATGAGGACTGTATGTCTAAGTATTTAAATTACTAAGTTTCATTAACATTTTCTGGCCATTGTAATGTATACTGTTCCAAGTAACCTCAATTTAAAATGTTTCATTCATAGGGGGTCTGGATATTTTAGGAGTATTATTCCAAACGATCTCAACTGAATGAGTTTGATAAATAGGGGATCTGAACATTTTGGAGCACTGTTACAAACGATCTCGAATGAGAGCAAATATCGAAAAACCCAGTATGTGTGGACTGTAGTGTTCAAGTTTTCAATGGGAGGATTTATCTATTCAAATTATTAGTCACTGGAATCGCAAAGCGCTCAATAATGTTCTTTGGTGACAACATAAAAATTGGAATTATAGTGAATTCAGGCAAGAAATATTTGGACTATATTAGTGTGAAAAATCAAAATACTCTTATCCCATCGCCACACTCAGGCAATTGTCACTTTAGCACTAGCACATTCAAGACTACAGGCACATCAATACATTCAATATGGGAATTTATTTGGAATACCATTGAAATTCAATTAAAATTTCATACATTTTATACCTGTGATTCATCTTTTAGGAATATTTGGAATTTAAATTACAATACTGTTAGTTCTTTTAAAATTCTCACTCTTTGTATTCTTGGGACATAATTATTTTTTGAGTTTTACAAAGCTTGTTTAGTTTTTTTGATCTATTCTGTTACTTCGTTCAAGACCATGAGTCGTAAGGGCATATCACTGGTCATTTAAGTGCAATATTTTAAAATCCCTTTATGTCAGGTTTTGCAAAGGCATTGAAGATACGTTTATATTATGAGCGCTCACTTATTCAACATATAATGTTAGGATGACGCGCCCACTTTACGGTCTAATAGTTTCTTGGTCAGCGTTTGAAATAATATTGGTCATAATATAAAATATACATCATGGATTTTAATATATTTAAATCCCTCGACATCAACCGCTAAAATCAAGGGAAAATAATGTCATCCAAAATTACGTTTATTTTAAGATATAAAAGTATGCACATATTGAGTACACAGTCAACTTATTCTGTTTGTTAAGTCAGTACATGAATATGACCTTTTCGTATCTAGTTATGTGCCTATAATGTCCTTCTATAGAGACCTAATCAATTTAAAAATAAATAAACTGCTATTGAATTATTTGGTTCCCTAGCTCTTATAAGTAAATAAGATCTAACTATAACGAAATAAATATCCCAACATTTTTCGGTGTGCTCCAAAGTATGTAAATGATTTGAGTGAATTTTTCTGTATTATACTGGATATTCCAGTTTCCTGCGTGTTCCAAAGTATGTTTATGATTTGAGTAAATTTATCTCCAACCAACAAGGTAATACATCACTTAAATAGTCTCCGGCACACAAGTTAAAAGCCACTTAAATAGTCTCCCGCACACAAGCAATTAGATCTATTAAATAGTCTCTCGTACACAAGATAAATCAATACTTAAATAGTCTCAACTATTTAACTATTTAGGACAGTTTTGTACAAAGGTCTAGATTTCTTTTCTAAACTATCTTGAGAAATAAGATCTTTTAAAAAGGCATTAAACGTTCATCTCTTCTTCTTGAAAATATTTCTTTACTGACTTGAATGATTTTAGTTTCGTGAAGCAGTACCTTTCTCACAAGTACATTTTCGAATGAAAAAAATACTATGTATAAAATTATATTTGTGCTCGGGAAGGAAAGGCTGAAGAAAAAGTCCGAAATAGCGAGAAATAAACCGACTAACCAATGAATCCATCAATTATTCCTTGAATGTCCAAACTACTAGTATTTCAAGTCAAATATTTAATGAATCTGCTGTATTAGTTAATTAATTAGTCTCTGTGAGTCACGACATTCTCAGAATAAATGTCATGCCATTAAAGTACGGGATATCATAACGCCAAATGCTGTCTGGCCACACGCCGAAACCTGAAAAGTGAGTGCGTGGTAGGATAGCTTATTGTTGACCATGTCCATGAGATCAACATTAAAATTATCCTAAGCTAATCGGATCGACCTTAACAAAATTCATCAATCAATAACACATTCAGAGCTTGCTTCAAATAAGTGGTAAAACCCGTAATGAAGATTAAAGTTAGGGATAATTTGACAGTTTGAACTATATCTATCTGTAATCAAACACAATTATAGTAATTACAAATGGAAGTGGTATGGTGGAGTACAGTAAATCATTGTCTGCTTACGAGGAGGCGACGAAGGCACGCGAGTACAGACTACCGCACGGTATGGATTTTTAGTCATTTTCATAAACAAAACAAAGTATGCGCCATATCGCGGAAGTTTCTGTTATGTGAAGAAAAAGCAATCATATTCAATGCATGACTAGATATCAGAAGAAAAGGAAAATATTATATTTCAGGAAAAAGGACACACTAATCTTTTAACCAGAAAACGCCCTTATCAATCTGCATTGAAAAATGACATCAGCTTTTTGAAATTAAATACTTTAATTTTTGCTACATGAAGTTACCTAAGCGATACATATTATTTAAATCGTGACGTACATTAGCATACGGAAAAGCTTTCAAGCACGTATGCCTTTTACACTCTGAGAAGTCGTGAAAATTTATATTTTAATCCTTTGTGTCCAGACTTGTAGAACCATATTATCTAAAAATCAAATAATATTAAATCCATGCCTTGTTTCATCGCTTTATCTACTGCGTTTCTTTAGTTTAGCCGATGATGATGCTTACCTAGTTTATCCTTTGAGTCCCATATAGTTATTAACGATTTTCATGAATAACCATAACTTGTTCACCATTAACAAACAACGTATAAATGCTATTTCCAGTCCTAAAATGAGCAACAAATGTTGTTCTTAGATAAATTTGAATATGATTATCAAACCATACTGTTAAACTGTGATGTTATTCAAATGCAACAGAAGTATACGGTATCCATTAGCAAGACCTCTTGCAATGAGCCTTTATACCCAAAATAGGGGACGCAAATATGCATTGATGTCTCGGACAAGAATATTGCTAATACGTTACACTTATTTAGTGCCAAGTATTGTTCAGCCATGAAGACGGAAGAGCAACAAAGCAATAACTGTATGATAGTAACAGATATCCGACACATTTATTTTCGTTTAAAATTAAGAAGAACGAAAACGTCGTATTGAAAAATCAGACATTGTAAGCCACAGCAAAAGTGAACATGTTGATGCGATGGAGTTTGCTTCTGAAATACATGCTAACGCGTCAGACATATAAAGTGCGCACGTTGATGACTTGACTCGATCGACAAATATTTCACTACCAATATGTCACATTTATCGGAAATTTATACCACAGCTAACGATAGGATCATGTTAAACGACCAGGAGATTAGACTTAAAGATGTTTTTGCATTCGAAAATTTCTCATAAAGAAGTACAGAGGCTGACCCAAAGGAAGTATCATATTAGTAATGCGGAAGCAAAGAAATCGCTTTACTACACCCCATGTGGGAGCCACGAAGTGTCATTTACAAGAAGTCATGAATAAATGTGGCAGCACGCTGTCTGGTCACAAGACAAAGCTGGCGTTTACAAAGACAATATCTAAATAAATGTAAATTACTTTGTTTCCATGTAACACCTTTGTGCCTTTTTTAGCCAATTTAGGACGAAAGCATTATGAGGCATTATTCAGTACTAGATGATTTAAGGCGAGACCATTATGAGGTTATTCAATGCTAGATGATTTAGAGCGAGTCCATTATGATATATATTCAGGTGTGGATTATTCATTTTCTTTGTGTATATGCTTCTTTTGTTGGTTTCATTAAATCGTGCTCTATTAATATAAAGTTTAAAATAAAATACGAATAATAGCAAATATGGTAAAACAATTGTTAAATTCGGGTGGGTTCAATTTTGTTACCTATGCCAAGTTTTTAACATGGGTTTGTGGAAGGATAATGGCTGACAGAAAAACTTCCTACTTGCTGTGTTCTGTTCACTGTAAAACGTAAGAACCTTTTGGTTAGAATTTGTTGTAAAACAAATTAAGACCTATTAATCAATCGTAATAGACGTTTTTTGTTCACTTTATTTCTGTGACAAATCATGAAACAAGCTTGCTATCAAATTTATGCAAGTTTTATTAAAAGCAAATGTTATTTCTATGTTTACAACGTACAGTTCAAGGAATCCGAAATGAAGAATAATATTCTTTATTGAGTATATACTTTCATTATTGCTAATTTAAGTTCGGAATACATGCTTATGTTGTTTAAAAAAGATGATATTTTAGATAAAATAAAGACCCCCAAGTCTGCCAAATAAGTCAACAAAATTTAGTGTTGAAGAAGATAAACTAAATGTCAGAGATTGATGATGATAGTTCAGGTCCCATATTGCCTTAATTTTGTGAACAAGTAATTAAAACTAAAGATCAAAAGTCCCAAGTCCGATATGTTATGGACATTCGGCAGTCTAATAGAGCAGCATTAAACAAATCTGAAATTTGTGTGATTCTTTCTCAATTTCAAATAAAGTTTTATACTTTCCTGGATACCAGGTTTAGTCTAATTAAAGTTATAAACCGTCAGTAATTATAGATTAATTCTAACTAATCATGACTTAAGGTATTTACTGTCATGGATTAGAACTGTATTCCAACTTAAGGTCAGGACCGGCGTTTGGGGGTGGCAAGTGGGGTGACCGCCGCAGGCCCCGCTCTTGAGGTGGCCACGCGCTTCAGGCCTAAGGTCGTCCTTACGAGTTTGTCAAGCTATATTCTCCGGTAAATTGGAAACGCTGATACAGGTCGCACGTAATGCACGCAAATCGCGAAAGTTGATCTAGTTTAGACATAATTAGTGTTTACAGAAACATACCAGTCGAGATACCAATACTCTGGCCCCACGCGGTGATGGTCGGACCTAGGCCCCTCGTACTCCTAACGCCGCCTCTGCTTAAAGTATTGACTGTCATGGATTCAAGCTGTATTCTAACTAAAATTAGAGACTGTCATGGATTCAAGCTGTATTCTAACTAAAGTTAGAGACTGTCATGGATTCAAGCTGTATTCCAACTTAAGGTATTGACTTCAATGATTAGAGCTGTATTCCAGCTCAAGTTAGAGACTCAAGGATTCAAGCTATATTCTAACTAATGGTATTGGATTCAATCTGTATTCTAGCTAAAGTTATAACATGTCTTGGATTCAAGCTGTATTCTAACTAACTAACTAAAATTATAGACTGTCATCGCTTCAAGCTTTGTTTTATTCAGAAAGCTATAGACTGTCCTTCAGTCAAAGCTGCATTCTAAATACAAGTATATACTGTAATGAATTCAAGCTGTATTCTAAATAAAGTTATGGACTGTCATGGATTCAAGCTGTATTCTAACTAAAATTACGGACTGGCATGTATTTAAATTGTATTTTAACTAAAGTTATATACTGTCATGGATTCAAGCTGTATTCTAACTAAAGTTATATATGGTCATTAATTCAAGCTGTATTATAACTAAAGTTATAGACTGTCATGGATTCAAGCTGTATTCTAACTAAAGTTATAGACTGTCAAGGATTCAAGCTGTATTCTAACTGAAGTTATAGACTGTCATGTATTTAAGCTGTATTTGAACTAAAGTTATAGAATGTCATGGATTCAAGCTGTATTTTAACTAAAGTTATATACTGTCATCGCCTCAAGCTTTATTGTACGGGAAGAAATAGACTCTCATTGACTCAAAGCTGCATTCTAAATAAAGTTATTCACTGTCATTGAATCAAGGCGTATTTTTAAACAAATTATGGACTGTAATGGATTCAAGCTGTATTCTAAACAAAATTATGGACTGTCATGGTTTCAAGCTGTATTCTAAATGAAGCTATAAACTCTGATGGATTCAAGCTGTACTCTAGTCAAAGTTATAAACTTTCATGGATTATTTAAGCTTGAACGTATGTTTCTTAACCAAATATATTTTGAGAATATGGGCTTCATCTTTGGGTTGAGAATAAAGTTCTATTATATAATTCAGCAGCGGCTCTAAGCAGGTGTTTTTTTCTTCAGCTGAGTCTTTCATGACAAATTGCCTCTCGAATATTTACTTTTACCAGTCTCCTATATATGGTCTTTGTCTTTTTTCCAACCTTGCCCTGACATAGATTAACGTCTGAATGTAATTTTCGAAGCTTTTTGGTGATTGTATACTTTTAAACTTATTTCCCTTCGCTGGAAGTTAATTTTCCTAAACATTTATCTTTAATATAATACACTTCCAATAACATAATACTTGTCTAGGTTGTCTCACGAAAATATAACGGTAATAAGTTAAAAACAAAGTTGAGAACGAATATTGTTTATCTACTATAGTTCTTCTTTTGGCACCAAATCTAGCGGGATTCGTTGTTGTTACTAACTGCAAAGTTAAAGATCCAATTATATTCTTTAAAAACAAACATATTTTCAATGCATAAATGTCATTCGAGTATATGTACACTTCGTATTAAACGCAAATAGCAGTTTCTTTTTGCGTTGCACTTGAAATTAGATATATGAACATTCAATATGTGTTTAACAATTAGGGCACAAGTCCTAAGAAATTGTAACCATTACATATTTGAAAGTATATTGTGTCATAAATGCCTATATATGTATCAATTTTCTCTCTTCAAAGACACCTCTAATTCAACTGTTATTTTTGGATATATCCTGTAGTTTCTAACAATCTTGATCGAGGATCTGGTCTCAATAATCGGTCAAGTGTGTAATTCATTTTTTAATTTTATTCTAGCTTAAAATTCATGCATATCGACATAATTATGGCGAAGCATCATTACAAGTTTATAAAGGAATGCATATATTAAAGGGCCATAACTGCTTACAGTTGAGTCAACGGCATAAAGACTGTTGATCGGTGAAACTCATGGATGATGCTGTTTGTGATTAAGTTACCGTAAATACCATTAAAAATATCCTTGTGAGTTTTGTTTACGAAACTCTTTGTTTCACGACTAGTCAGGCTGTGAAACAGAACTTAAACTGTGCAATTATTGCGTGAAATAAATGTAGCTCTTTATTGATATCAGTATCTAGTTTTGATTTCAAGTAAATATTAAAAATAGTTTTAAAAGCAACGTGAAACTTACAAAACATCAACTACATGTTATGTACATTTAATTAATGTTGACCTTTAACCTCAGTTGTGCGTAGGGCTTATGCCTACCTAACTATTATCTTGTAATACCCACCTGATTTTGGTAATGGTTATATGTAATACAACAAAAGATGTTTACTAAAAATTTAAGTTCAAGGCCTGACCTTGTTTACGAATTAGCGTGTTCGTCCATTAGAAATGACCAGTTTTCCACATTAGTACGTTGTGTCATGAGTCAGGTAACAGTTTATATATAAAGAGGCTAGGTAACAAATGTTTATTTCTATTTCATATCAGTCTTTGGGAATGTATGATATGAGTTTGTAGTAATGCTCAGATATCATCTTAGATGATTGATTTATTGAAAATATTTAGTAGTTAGAAAGTGACCGCTGACATTTTAGACTAAAACACTACTTTTAAATCATCAGGACTTATTCAAAGATGATCTGGATTATATCACGGTGGCGTTAGCTCAATATATATTGCATTCATTGAGGTTGGTTGTATTGAGTTTAAGTCTCTGAGGATCAACCTCCGTACCCTGATGGCGCCATTGCAAGCATCAATGAACCACGGGTTGTTGACACCTTTAGCAGGTGGCAACGCATTTGGACCAGCATACCTAGTAACAGCTTTGAAAGTGTTAGCAAATAAGTGTGTGTATTGGAATGGCAGCGTTTCCCAAATGATTAGATGTCAAGCTTAATTTGCAAAGGGAATGTTAAGTTTCCCAGTCTGCCTTATTCAATTTCTATCTAAGGCGTAGACGTTGAGGTTTGACTGTATGACTACTAAGGACGCCACCAACTTTCCAAGAGAACGCTCGAAAAGGAGAGGGGGTGGGGATGGGAAGGGGGCTTCGGTTTACCGCCCATGTAGGGGTACGTTCTGTCAAGCACGGGCTGAAGTCTCAGTTTCATCTCTCTCCTCACGGTTAAAAACAAATGTATTAACAAATTTTTCTAATATAAAAAGCCACAGCCACACTTTCTAGTATTGGATTTTAAAAATATTAATTAAAATCTTAAGTTTTAATGCCTATATAAATAAATGGCCTTGGAATTGCGTTTTCAAAGTTTACGAACCTTATTTTAAAGCATTCCAGAATTCTTTCAGCAAATGACGTTAAGTTTTCAAGACTGACCGGATGCTTCTACCTGAAGCACAGTTTGAGTTTTTGTAACAATATGATCATAAACTGTTAAATCACATTTACCTCCGGATTTTGCAAACCAATACAAAAGCTAAAAGTATGTCAATTGTTTATAATTAATAATTAATTTAAATTACAACATTAAAGGTAAAGCGAGGCTTCGGTTTGCTACCCAATAGAGGTGTGCCACCACCAGAGGGCGGGCTGGAGCCCTCACCTCATCTTTCAACTCGGAAATACGGCTCCAACTCCCCTTGAACATATCTAAACGTCTTAAAAAGTTTTAGAATCTTAGTATTCCCTTTTATTTCTTTTTTCCCTCTCTCTCTAACCAACACTCTTACACTCTTAAAATATAAAGGGTAGCTAAATAGCATAGGACTAACAAAATACAAAATATAAACTGTTTAGTATTAGGAGGGAAACAGGGAAACTTCATGTGGATAAAGTACGATGCATAGACGTCGCAGGGCTATGTCACAAGGCGCTACGCGACGTGGAAAGGCCTGCAAAAGAGTATCAGAAAAACCCACATGAAGTAAATAATACGATACAACAAAAAACACAGGGACTAATAAGTTACCCTCTATTAACCAACTAACAAGTCTAAAAACCATTTTGGAACTTCTTTTAGATTATAAATTAAATAATAGAGAGGAGGCCTAACTCGAATCGGAAGAAACGCAAATAAATCAAGTGCGGACCTCGACTGGAATACAGCCTGCCTCATTTTGGAAATAGACTTTCATGCGAGAAACGCCACACCATAGCCACTCACATAAAACATTAGGTTTTATTTTACGTTTATCTTGTAGTACACTGTTCATCTCCCCGAAATTCTAAATTGCAAATAATTTCAAAAATAACTAAATTTATACCAGGACAAACAAATGAATTTGAAAAGTCCATATAGAAGTATATATTAAGACAACTGGGAAATATTTGACAAATAGTTTTGCTGTCCCTACATACAGAATATATAGCATACACACACTACAGCATTGATACACATAGACTACATGGGACATAGGAGATCCTTGGCAAAGATCACTAAAAATCAAGGGTAGGAAATCTGAAAATGGGGATGAGACCCATGTTTTAGACTATTACCCTTTAGAAAACACTATGACTCAATAATTACCCCGTGAAATTTTTTTATAAACTAAATTTTTTATCAAAATTTTTTTAAAACATTTAAAAAAGCACACACATCATGGGGGATACAAGAATCCATGAGATCACTTTATTTTATTTCGGTTAAGGAGGGGGGGGTCTGTCTAGTGCCCCCCCCCGCCCCCCCCCCCCCAAAAAAAAAGTAAAGGAGATGCATGGAAGACATATGGACTAGAATGATCTTGTTGCAGGATATACCAGCAGGTAGTTATGTGACTTATCATTTAAACGGTAACGACTGCATTTGAAAAGAGTATCTTCTCTGTTCTGCCTTCTTCTCGTTGATATTTTGGCAACCACAAAATGTATCGTGGTCGCCATGTAGATTTAGTAATAGGAATAAATTGTTAAATATTATTGATTAATCTGAGCGCGTGGGGGACTATATACTAATAATAGCGTAGGAATGTATACACGGACACGCGATCGGAAAGAAGTAGTTACACGAGGCTATCTGGGAACATACTGGAATAAACATTATACCTTAGGCTTACACTGTTGCGGTGGTCCAGTGTCAAGGTGACTTTAACATTGTTGGGACAGTCTGGGACAAGGAGACTTTAATATAGGGTTTATGTTGTCTCCAGACTACCTTAAAACATATATCTAAATGGGATAAATGTAATGTTGAAATGTTACACACAATCCAGACACATACACACGTTCTATCAGTCAACTGTTTTCATATTACTATCCAAACAAATACCAATACTGTAAAATCAAAAACGATGGGAGTGGTTATAAACACGTTATATTTGCCAGCACACAAACATACTTTTACACAATTGCAGTAGGATGTCTAAGATAGGGAACATATATATATATATATATATATATATATATATATATATATATATATATATATATATATATATATATATATATATATATATATATATAGGACAGAAGGATAAGTGTTTTCACGTTTTAGTTATAAGCATAAACATAGATTTACACAAAACAAACATAAAACATAAAACAAAAACTGGCAACTGTTTAGTATATCTCTCTTTTCTAGAGATTGAGATGGCCCCAGACAAGGTCATTTGTTTTCTGATACCACTCTTTATTAGTGGCAACTAAATCTCCAAGGTCAGCACCGCAGACTGCACATCTTTGTGGTCAAGTTGTCTTAGTCGATACCACGAGCTTAAACCTAGACTCGTTCACCTTCTTTTCCTGTGTTTCTTATCGTCTTCCTCAGGGATCCAGTCTGTGTGTCCAATCTTTCTGAATGTTTTCCAGAATCTTTATCCAAATCTGATTCAGTGGCTGAATGGTCTTTGCGTTCCTTTCTTCTCTTGTCCAGTGGATGGAATTGTCTTTCCTGCTCCTTTCGTCTCTTATTCTCTACCTAATCAGCCTTGATATTCATTACATCATCTGCCATCATTTCTTGAACAAAACCTTTTGCGATTATGTGCAATGTCGTCTCTCGGCTAAAGAGTCTCTTGTTTGAATAACACTACAAGTCTTTCACCCAACCCATTAGGTGGGCCACTCTCACCTTGAAGCTGAACAACAGATAACGGCGAGAATGTGGTTATGCATTACACACTATGCTCACAAACATACACTACACTACACTACACTACACTACGCGACGCCACACGACACGACACGACGCGACGCGACGCCACACGACACGAGAAGACACGACACGACACGACACGACACCACACACACTACACTACACCACACTACACTACACTACACTACACTACGCTACACTACACTACATTGCACTACATTACACTACACTACAGTACACTACACTACGCTACGCTACACTACACTACATTACACTACACACACACGATTGCAAACACAAAACAGAGTGGCTGAGAGTTGTCAAGTTTTAGTTTTGTCACGGAAGACAACGATATGCAAAAACAAACATGCGAACAAAAGTATGGTCTAAGTATTTGACTAGTTTCTCTTTATGAGAGACTGGGTGGTTCAGATTATGGATTGGTGGTCATGGATTTTATGGTCTATTTCCAACATGACAACGTCATACCACAGACAATACTATGGCGCAAGGACTTCTTTATCGGAAAGAGAACTTTGAAGACCTTTTCCTCCATCTTCAACTCGTCCAAATCTTATCACTCAACCTGCTGCTGCTGTTTCCATATACGATATTATTGGCTATTTTATGCATCTCATTGTTGTTCTACTCATCCCATTCTAATCTTTCTAGGATGAACTTCTGTCAAAAAAACTTCCGCATGAGAGTATTGCGCTGGGTGCGAGACTTCAGGATAACTGTTCCATGTATAGGATCGAGGTCTGGGTAATAAACCTTAAACGATTCAAAACACCCAGAAAATTGTGAAAGTTATATTCGGCGACTCTCTCAGCATGCTGCGCTCCCTAGGGTCAGGAAACTCTTCCTGTAGCGAGAATCTGTTATGGTCTTACTGGATAGTTTTGTATTTTGACACCCCCTATTTTTTAAGGTAGAAGGCATGAACATAATTATCACAAGCCTCGCAATATTTAAATTCACGCAAAAGCTAAATCTGTAATGTGGTTTAGATTTACTTTGAGTTAGGCTTGGAAATGGGTTGGCTTGTTGGTGACTGCCTGTCACAGTTAGATGAGCATTGGGGATCAAATGCGTCACTTGGGCTGCAAATGAACAGCCGACTTGGCTTATGTATTTATGTATGTCTGCTACAGAGGTAAATATCTAAAAAAAATCTAGATGGTTGAGGGGTGATGAAAAGTATGCTAACCTTTTATAGCAGTAGTGAACTTTATTCATGCATGAGGCACATACTGATTCTTTTAGCTGTCTTGTTAGAGAAAGATATTCAAAATGGCTATTTCCTGTCAAAAATGAATGTAAAATTTAAGGGTTGGTGGCAGTCGTGATTCAGTATTAAAAAAAAAAAAAACACCAGTTGCATTAGGAATTAACCTGATTGCTGCAGTCAAAATCTCACATGTATGTTTTCTATAAAAATCATTAGTTTGTTTTTATTTGTATCTTCAGTGTAAAATTATTCTCATTTTTCTGCAATAGGTCATTGTTGGATGATCATTCCCCAGATAAACTGTCCAGAGATACCTAAGAGAAGCAAGCTTGAAACTCTTGATCCTGGACGAGAATATTTATACTGAAGAATGTAGGTGGGCACCCTTCCACATGGACATATATGGTAACGAAAAACCCAGAATAACGCATATTTGTGACGTGGTTGCACCACTGTAAATAGTTAAGCCTTAGAAATTGTTTTGACAAAAGCACAAAAAACAAACAAAAAAACAACGCACACTCTGTCTGTTATCAACCTAAATGGTTATTCGAAACAAATTAACGGATAAGCTAGGTACATTGAAAATAGTCATTTTCTGAAGAAAAAAATATTAATTTCAAGCGAAAATAAATTGTTTTTTTTAAAACACTTTAAAAGAGCAATATCGTGCTCTTGGATTACGTCAAGATATAAACCCGATTCGTGTCATATTGAAATATTACATTGGCGTTTAACTACAATGCGTGTAAACGAAACCCATGTTTTAAGGAACATTACAAAAGTGTTTTGTCCACCAAATCCTTCTTGTAATGATGTTTTTGAAACTAGAAGCACACGTTACAAAAATAAATGTTATTTGACTTCTTAAATCTTCTGTCTTCAAAATGTTGTGAAAGCGGTCTATTTGCTACATACCTTGAAAAGAGTCGCATATAAATAATTACAAAAAATCTTGAGATCAGTTCTAAATCAAATCGTCATACAGTTTTCGTTCTGTCCTCCACCTTTTCAAGCCTTTCATCAGGTTCGCTCCGATACGGCACGAAGATACACAGTACTTACAAGGTAAAGCAGAAGCTTTCAATACATACAGAAAAGCAGTTTTATGTGGAGTAAGGAAGACAACTTAAGTCCAAATTTCCCGGTGTTTAGTATATACCTATATTATAATGAACACACATATACTCCGCGTTGTTGATTCATAAATCAAAAGATATTTTATAATACAAAGTACAAATGAAGGACGCATCCAGCACACAAAGAAGCAAGCGAATATTCTTCTAAGTAACGACCAGTTGTTGTTAACAGGTTTGTCATCAAATAAGTAAAAAAAGAACACATATGACTCTATCATTCAGTACAATTACTGAATGTGGTATATGTTTTCACGGAAAGACAGTCCTTTGAGACTGGTTTTCTTTTGTTTTCTTTAAACGCAAGTTGGTAACTCCTCGAAAATAAAGTGCAGAGCACACTGTCCAAAGAGGTAAATCTGCGTTTTCTCCTTTGGCTTCTTTATATATTTCTTTATTTAAGAGGGCTCTTGATGCACTGCGATGATAAAATAATCATCAAGTTAACAAAATCTTACAGATTTAAGCAACATCCAGCCTCGTTTTGGTGTATTGAATCCAAGGCAAGGAATAGATTTTTCTTCATGATTTTCTTTCCATTATTCATTGTCTTTGTCTGACAAATCCGAACTAATTTCTTACGCACAAAACTCTGATCTGACAAAAAGAATTCCTTAAAGTACAAACTGAGGTCAGTGTGATATACTACGAAAACTGAATGTAAAATATAAAGACATTAAGATAATCAATCGGTTAATGAACAGTTACTAATAACCACTTAGCATGGCATTTATTCAATTTATTTATCAGTTTGTTTAACTGCGTGATAGGTGTTAAATAGTAAAACCTTTCAACATCAAATTACGTGATTTAAAAACACCAAATGCTACCTGGTCACGCGCCGAGCCGGAAACGGCGAGCATGCAATCGGAGATCAGATCGTCAGTCTATATCAGGGAGAGAAACACGAAAAGTCGTTCTAACATAATTAAATCGACATAAACCCAAATTATCATCCAATTACACATTGAATGTTTGTTTCGACTGTATGGCGAAAAGCTTGATAAACGATTTGAGACAAGATCAATTGACAGCTCAAACTGTATCTGCCTGTAATCAAACACAGTTACAGCATTTATGAAAGTAAACGGTACGCGTTTCATGAGAGCAACATAAATCATTGTCCGCTTGCGAGACGGTGCCCTAAGGCGCGCAAGCGCCGACTTCCTCTCGGAATCGATTTTTTTAATACTTGTATATTCACACCAAAGTGTGCCTTTGTGTTGACGTTGTCACCGTTTTACAAAATATTCAATAACATTTTCATCTACTTGATAAGGAAAATTACGACTGCCTTAAAGCCGTCACCAAATATGTGATAAAAGTACATATGTTTTGTAATGCAGATTCTACTGCTCTTGCAAAGAATACAAAAACAAGTGTTTTGTATTCTGCCATAATGTATGTAAATCAGCATTTGTATTCGCATATTGATGACCCTCTTACGATAAGGACTAGACCAAGCGTTGGCATATCTAAAAAGATTGTCTTTTCACTTCATATATGCAACCAAACATAAAAAATAAAAGAAATAAACACATTTGTGCATAATATATATCAAGAAGAAACATTATGAGAACAACGGTTATTTAGAAGAATAATTCACTTTGCTAGAGACAACGTACAACATTAATATTTACTGCTACACCTGGATATACAACACCATGACTAGATTATCTGGGACCAAAGTTCTTAGGAAAATAAGATGACAGGTCAAAACATATGAATAGGAAATACATTGAGTTTGTTTACCTGCAGGTATATGCGCCCATAAATATGTCGCTTTGTGTTCCTTTAGAAGGTCATATGACGACATATATAGAATTTAGAAGGATGACAATTTACATAATCATGTTAGAGTATATAGAAAGTGAATGGTCAAAGGTCGTACACTTTTATGAACATATACTTTATGAACAAACGAGTTACATCCTGGATTACTAAAATTCATTTTACCATGTGTTATATAGTTAATGGCGATATAAAATTATCAAGCTGGGCTGCCTATGAATTTACGTTACTCAGTATAATTGAATCGCTGAAGACATTACTTTCTTCACAATATATGTAACAAAATGAACTTTTGTTCATATCAAGATAATCGTATCTGTGGGAAAAAACATTAATGATGGCTGTTTCAACGTAACCTTTGAGACAATGAACATCAATTTGAAATATTACTTGGGTTGTCTTTGTTTATTATTTATTATGCGATTAAGTGACAACATATGTTGAACCAGAGAAGACGTTTTTGATAGAATACCGATAATTCTAACAGTGTGGTGTTATTACAATTTAGCGAAAATTTTATTTCAGCCTAGTATTAACCATGTACAAACATATAACTTTTAACTGTTTCAGGTGTACGGTAATTAAACAAATACGATCCATGCTCGAATGTTCGATGCTCGAATGCACCGCTCTGTAGTCATAAACGAAATGCAGTGCGATTGTTTTTTTTTTTTTCAAACAGAATTTGATTATCTAACTCCACAATTGTCAGAATAGATTCCTACTGTAATTAATGTTCAAATAATATCTAAGACAAAAGAAAACAAAAAAAAAAACAAATCAGTTGAAATAGTAAAACTTGAAATCAACACCCACCCATCACTGTACCTTTTCGTTCGCATAACAATGTGCTCATAGAATGTTTGATACTAATATACAGTTGTATGACAACATAGTCAAGGTATTCGTCGGTGTTCATAGCATAACGCATTCAAATCTTTTCGTCGTAAAATTTCAAAACGAAAACAAATTCGCCAAAAATAGTTTACTTCGTAAATTGGCTACAACCTGATTCTCACTCAAATTATCTTATTTACTTTATGCAACAAATGAGTCCTTTAGTCCAGGAGAGAAATGTGCGTTCTTCATCATTTTGTATTCGACTATTTCGTCATCTTCGTCATCTCCTTCATTAGATTAATTTACATTTCTATTATTATAGTGTGCCGAGGGACGAAATGTTTTGTTTTATCAGGGGTAGCATAAGTAAACAATCTGGACATAGATCCTTTGTTTGATACTTTTCTATTCCACCCTGATCCAATGACTTTATCCACCCAGATGTCGATGACCCCTACAATGAAATAGGATTTTTGTCTTCTTCTAAGCTAAGGTCGTTGTTCTCAGCCATTCTCCTAAAGTGCATTTTTCCCTTCTTAGGAAGAGATCTTAAAATTCCCCATGGAAGTCCCCAAACAGGAGCGTTGGATCTTGTTTGATTTGTTAGAGACAAATTCGGCCGAAGCTTGTAAATATCTTATCTATTAATGGTTTGGAGATAAATGTTTCGGGAGGAAAGCTTTTCGTAACGACCCTAATCACCTCAAGTACTGACTCGAGTGAACTGGTTAACGATTCTTGGCCTTATTGCTTTTAATAGTTTTAGCAAAACTTACATGTAAATAACGTGTAGTTTATGACAGTTGTTGCGTTTTAAGTTAAGTTTCGATGGTGTCGTCAATTACATAAAAACCTATCGAACTGAATCACAAGGCTACAACCGTACACATAATCGTACATTTTACAACACTTTTAAAGTTACTGGTAAGCGAAAATTTATCAGCCATATTTTTGGTGTAGGAAAGGGAAATCCTATTTCAGTCCCAGAATTGTGGCCTTTACCTGTCACTTCCCATCCAGACACTAATGCATATAATAGATTCTAAGTATTTGCACACTCTCCAGTTTGTTTGTACCCCCCCCCCCCCCGATTTTAAAAACGAAAAGAATCTAACCTGACCGAGGCAATGGAGTCCTTAACACTTTCAACTTATTCGCATTTCAAACTAAACTCTGAATATGGACGTACTTCTCACTGTCCTTTTCTGGTTTCTAAAATAGTCCCTTTCAGGAAAGGACTTGGTTGTCTGCGCCCAATATTTGCAATGTCTAGTTTTATTATTTCACAGATACAATTTACAGAATTATTTAGATTATCAAAGACAGTGAACCAAATCACATATGTTGCTTGAAAATATAGCCCCGCCCATGTTAATATGGCAAATGTATTACTAAATAAACTCCCGTTTGATTCGACACGGCAACAAGTTGACAGTGATTTGGACTTCCTTGCAACAATCAAGTTAGAAATTAGACATTTATGAATTTTTTTATATCGTTCATGATTAAAGTAGATGGTGGGGTGTTTACAAACAGATAATGAGTGTGCAAATATAATAGTCATCGTACATTAAGTTAGACTGGAATCCAATACAGTCTTTTATCTGCAGTTGTAGACGATGTAGCAAATAACAGCCAATAATACTGTCAAATATCTAAGTAACAGCTTATGTAACTGACTAAATAACAAGATAAGCATATTAAAAATTAATAATTAAGCGTATTTAACTTACTAACCAAGCTGTACCAATAGACAGAAAGAATGAAACTTACATCATATTGAGGAAAAGAATCATTGCTAACAAAACAGTATAGTCACGAAGCATTATTGCATAAACAAAATATTCATCTTCAGCTATCATATTATCCTGGGGAATAATGTTGTAAATTGTTCTTAATTCTCTACGTTGTCTCATTTGCAAGAGACCAATCTAGAGAATATAGAATGTGTTGGACGGAAGTTTAGGATTTTGTAATTTACCACAATTTATGAAAATATGTTACACCATTAAAAATTTGAGTTAGTAAAATCTGCCATGTCTAAACAAACTTTGTTTTGCAACCAAATATAGAATGTTATCAAAACATGTTTAGTAAATAGATCAATAGAGGTCCAGTGGAATGTCTTTGCTCCAAAATAGTAAAGGACGTGATACATTTGTTATAAGTTCCGGCAGCACTCGAATTGGCTCTATTCTTCCCACTTCACAAAGGGACACGAGAAAACACGAGAATATAATGCATATCGCTGCTCTTTCTGACTCATTGAGGAACTTCTACTTTTCTTCACAGGGAGCAAAACACATCACCTGATATTGATCGTGAATTTGATTTTGACGTGTTTTGTCTTCATTAAATTCCATGTCAAGTTCACCTTGTTTCGCGTATAAAGTCTGACTTCAGTTCCAAGCCATTTGTCTCACAATTTAAAAAAATCTAACCCATCCAGTCCCTAAACCGGATTCTAAATTCACATTTACTATAATGCGAGATACTGTTAACTTCTATGTACAGGTTGAAAAATCATTTCAAACGTTTTTTTTTTTATTCTTAAATTAATTTTTAAATCTCACCTAAAGAAACATATAGGAAAACAATTATATTTCAACACTATATGCTCTCGTCTTAAATAACGTATAACAAACATTGAATTTAACCTGACGTAAAAACAACATACACACGATATGATGACGTTTTTAATGTTGAAAGAGACCATTATTTACTATTTACACTTTAACCAAAAGTTTGTTCTGTCTGAAAATCTCATGGAGTTTTATCTTATATTGCTGAAGTTCATAAAGAGCAGTTTAAACGCATTATGTCCCTACTAAAGTCATCCAGTAGGTAACAACTGTGTCGCACGTTTAATTATGTCCTACACACATTATTTCAAGAAAATTGTTTTAAGCGTTCCTTTGTATCATACATGTTAGAATGGTTTTTAGGTCTTTATATGTATTACAGAGATGTATATATCACCTTGAGTTTAAAAGAGTGATAGAGTCAATATCCAATAGTTTCATTTCTCTCACTGTGCTAAGTTAACGGTTGTAAACTTTTTAGATAAAAAGGCATGGCTAATACGAGATAAACAACATTTCGATGTGTTTATAACATTATGTACTTTGATTATATTGATATATATCTGTCAAAGAAACGATCTATTATCGTGGAATCAATCAAATATCATAGAATCGACCTATTGTCATGGAATCGATATATTGACACATAATCGATCTAATGTCATGGAATATATATTTTATCGTGGAATCAATCTAATGGCATATAATAGATCTATTGTCATGGAATCGATATATTGACATTAATCGATCTAATGTCATGGAATATATACATTGGCATATAATCAATATATTGTCATGGGATCGATATATAACCATGGAATCAACCTAATGTCAAGAAACAGATACATTGTCATGGAATCAATCTTCATCAATCCATTACTGTTTTACACCTTACAGAAGAAAATCCAGAGAGAAAAATTTGATCCATAAAGCCACTTATTCAGAATCTTTTGAAACGATTTCCCATAACGATGAGCAACGTTTCTTTACTTTATCACCCCAAAAAGCTTTTGATAACCTAATTTGGACAAAAGATCCTAAAAGTTCCAAACACGTTTAGAAAATAAATGTCAAGGATCGTTGTATATGGTACTTGTGGGACATCACATATTTAAGATTAATATATATAATGCAATTCTTGCTCGCTTCAAACACTCAGATAATTCAGCTGGTGTTACCATGTATGCGACGTCCTATTTACTACCTATATGTTTGCTTCAGTTATCACCGATCTACAGCTTCTGTCTAAACTCCCGCTCACAAAGGTACGTCATGTGATTTATCATGGATGAGACTAACAACTCACCGTAGTGTCATTCGACTTCAAACACGTTCTCAGCAAGACACAAGGGAACTCTTTGGAAAGTTGTCTGTTTTTAAATTGAAGAGTTCTTCTGCAAAGAAAAGTGGAGGATATAACTGATAGCAGGTGAATACATCCGAAGAACATAACTGGCGATAACTGGAGCACTTCATTTTCGGTCATGTATTGTGTTCTATGACACATGCAGGTTTATGGCTCTCCAAATTTCATCTTACTGTAACAAGGACAGACTTTTTTTTTACAAAAGTAAAATTACATTTTGTTACCCAAGATTAGTCGCCTGCCTAATAAGTATTACATATCTCAAATTATTTGATATTTCAAATCGCTATTGGGGCTCTGAGCGCTCGCCTTTACAAATCACTCCAATCTTACCTTGCCCCCCGTGGGTCAACTCGACCGAGGAAGATATATGCGGAAAAACTTCATATCAGCTGTCCGTATGTCGGTGGATATTCACGTAGTCCTCCAAGGACTATTCATTCACTAAATATAATTGTTACAATGAGTTGCTTATCATGTTCTGCAATGTGGCGCTAAAATAATCAAACGAAAGAATTAACATAGCAATAATACGCATATTTCACCTCGGAAAAGGCAATTTCACAATTCCACAAAATTAATGTAAGTTTAAAAAAAATAAAATTTGTTTCCTTCTGCATTAAACGTTCAAATGCAGTCAGATTCCGTTGATATTAAAAATGACCAGGTGTTGTTGGTCGATCATTTATGCAGCCTAGTTAAGGCTTTGTTTAACTCTTTTCGTTGGTCAGCTGAAATTAATTTGGTACTTATTTCTTCTATATAGCTCAGACAAAACCCTGTTTTTTGTTAGTATCGTAGTTCCGATAAATCAAAATGTAAGTAACAAATAGGAAATATAAACAACTGAAGAAAAAAATTACGCTATCAGTGCAACTAAAAATGCAGACGGCATTCACAAACAGTGTTGTTCTTGCAAACAAACTTTTGTAACAGCTCGCAGAGTTGAAAATCATGCATTTTTCTTAACTTAATTTCGTTACAGAATAAATGCGTTCAAATTCAACATTCTTTTGTTGACCTGTTCATATTATTATCAATTAATAAAGTCAACACCATTTACACTGAGAAGAGTTTTAAATATCGAGGGTAAAGTCGCGCGAATGCATATTATAATTCGACAACAGCTGTTCTGATTCCAAGAAATCAAATATTGTGAGAACTGGACATGTTCTGATCCGAAAACGGATTGCCTTTGCCTACCGTACTTTTAAAAGGGTACTTGTCACCCTTTATCGAGTAGTGAAGGTAAAGGAAGCAAAATAAATAACGACAATGTAAAGAAAGAATAAAATTGATGCTTAAACATTTTCACTCAAATATATGAAGTGAAATTGTTTTCTTGTCTTGTGGTCAAGTAGAAATAGCATTCACGTAATATATTTTATTACCAAACAGTATCAGACATTAAACACTATCATCAAACTACAACAACTGGATTAAAAGTCTTTAATATTTAGTGGACTTTGTCCTTACTCATGAGCAGACAGTATATCTGTTATGTTGGATGAATATTAACATTAAATAATTTTAATACAAAAAGTATCCAGTGGCTACGTGTTTTCTAGATTGTATGCCAGAGTACAAAAAGTATCCAGTGGTACGTGCTTTGTATGTTTTATGCTAGAGTACAAAAAGTATCCAGTGGCAACGTGCTTTGTATGCTTTATGCTAGAGTACAAAAATTATCCAGTGGCTACGTCCTTTTGTAGACTTTATGCTAGAGTACAAAAAGTATCCAGTGGCTACGTGCTTTGTATGCTTTATGCTAGAGTACAAAAAGTATCCAGTGGCTACTTGCTTTGTATGCTTTATGCTAGAGTACAAAAATTATCCAGTGGCTACGTCCTTTGTAGACTTTACGCTAGAGTACAAAAAGTAACCAGTGGCTACGTGCTTTGTATGCTTTATGCTAGAGTACAAAAATTATCCAGTGGATACGTGCTTTGAATGCTTTATGCTAGAGTACAAAAAGTATCCAGTGGCTACTTGCTTTGTATGCTTTATGCTAGAGTACAAAAATTATCCAGTGGCTACATCCTTTGTAGACTTTATGCTAGAGTACAAAAAGTATCCAGTGGCTACGTGCTTTGTATGCTTTATGCTAGAGTACAAAAATTATCCAGTCGCTACGTCCCTTGTAGACTTTATGCTAGAGTACAAAAAGTAACCAGTGGCTACTGCTTTGTATGCTTTATGCTAGAGTACAAAAATTATCCAGTGGCTACGTCCTTTGTAGACTTTATGCTAGAGTACAAAAAGTATCCAGTGGCTACGTGCTTTGTATGCTTTATGCTAGAGTACAAAATTTATCCAGTGGATACGTCCTTTGTAGACTTTATGCTAGAGTTCAAAAAGTATCCACTGGCTACGTCCTTTGTAGACTTTATGCTAGAGTACAAAAAGTAACCAGTGGCTACGTGCTTTGTATGCTTTATGCTAGAGTACAAAAATTATCCAGTGGCTACGTCCTTTTGCAGACTTTATGCTAGAGTACAAAATGTATCCATTGGCTACGTGCTTTGTATGCTTTATGCTAGAGTACAAAAAGTATCCAGTGGCTACTTGCTTTGTATGCTTTATGCTAGAGTACAAAAATTATCCAGTGGCTACGTCCTTTGTAGACTTTATGCTAGAGTACAAAAAGTAACCAGTGGCTACGTGCTTTGTATGCTTTATGCTAGAGTACAAAAATTATCCAGTGGATACGTCCTTTGTAGACTTAATGCTAGAGTTCAAAAAGTATCCACTGGCTACGTCCTTTGTAGACTTTATGCTAGAGTACAAAAAGTAACCAGTGGCTACGTGCTTTGTATGCTTTATGCTAGAGTACAAAATTATCCAGTGGCTACGTCCTTTTGCAGACTTTATGCTAGAGTACAAAATGTATCCATTGGCTACGTGCTTTGTATGCTTTATGCTAGAGTACAAAAAGTATCCAGTGGCTACTTGCTTTGTATGCTTTATGCTAGAGTACAAAAATTATCCAGTGGCTACGTCCTTTGTAGACATTATGCTAGAGTACAAAAAGTATCCAGTGGCTACGTGGTTTGTATGCTTAGCGTTGGAATACAAAAAGGTTTCGAGTGGTTTAGTGTTTTGTAGGCTTTATGCCAGAGTATAAAAAGTATCAAATGACTAAGTGCTTCGTAAACTTCATGTAAGAGATCAAATCTCTCATGTGGCTAAGTGATAACTAGGCTTGATGTTAGACTAACAAAAAATATCCAGTGGCTACATGCTCTGTAGGCTTTACGCTAGAGTACAATAATATATTCAGTGGCTACATGCTTTGTAGGCTTGGTGTTGGAGTACAAAAGTCTCCAGTGGCTAATTTCTTAGTAGACTTGATGATAGAGAAAACTTTGCTATGTTCATCAAACGGAAATATATTAAATAAAACAATTATTCTTAGAAGTATTGCTGAGGTAGGGTATGTGTACTGATCAATACTTGCTTATCATATTTTATACTGACTTTTGATATCGTTTAGATATATACCAAGGGTATGGACTGCATTCTCTGGGCTTTGTTTCCATTGTTATTCCTCTGTTCCTCTGTTGCAAGACCTACTTTGGGAAACAAAATCAAATAGTAACATGCTAAGTTTCTGCAACGATGGTTATAAACTATATATGCCCATTTGAATATTTCCACGCCCCTAAAAATGTAACCACCATTTACTATCGATTTGTGTTCATTTCATTAAACGCAAGTGAAATATTTGATACTGTATTTTCAATAGCAATTGCACGCAGTTAACTACCTTTAAACTACCTTTAAAACAGGTAATAGCCGTGCCAGTTTAGATGTAGCCCCCGGAGGAAAACCGATTTCCTTTTTCAGAGAACGCTCTTCCGGTTGCAAAATTATCTCATCACGTGCTAAATCAAAGAAGAAAGATAACGTCAAGGTGCATGAATATGTGACGGCTAATGAGTTTATAATGTTTCAATATTCTCTGATGTCGCCAGCCAGATGCTGGTAGGCACTAACGTACATTTGCCTACCATTGTTTACACCTTATTTGGCCTTCTTATCTCAGATATAGCGATGTGATGGAGTGATTCACAGGTTTTAGAAACCATTCAGGTTAGGGTGCTCTTGCAAATCTTTCCTTTCGCAAATTTCACTAATTTTTCCCTTTATATTGTCCCGATTTTCTTCACTTAGGGGATTCGATGTCCTTTATAATTATTATCTCTCAATATAAATTTCTTAATTGATCTTTTGAAACATCATGCAGATGCATATACTCTTAGTCTGGGGTTATCGAACGCATACACGGTCATCTAGACTGGCCTTTGGTCAGTTTGTCAAACTTTTCGAAATCATTTTTATCATGTATGACTTCAAACCGTCTATCTGTCTAGCTGATTAGCTGTCCTATGGTTAATGTCACAATTCTGAGAAAACTCATCCATTGATGACAAATGCGAAGCATCAATTGGCATTCAAAATAATGTAAAGTCCTATACATCATTTAACTTCTCTCTTTTCTGGCTTGTCTCATAAAACAATTTTGAGTGAATGAAATTTG
The DNA here is from genome assembly GCA_028554795.2 of Sinohyriopsis cumingii. Taxonomy (NCBI): domain Eukaryota; kingdom Metazoa; phylum Mollusca; class Bivalvia; order Unionida; family Unionidae; genus Sinohyriopsis; species Sinohyriopsis cumingii. The sequence continues at coordinate 114,469,940 of CM068828.1, forward strand.
ATGAAAGATGCATATCAGATTCTATATCTGCTTTATTATATTAATTTTACTGCTAAAAATACAATCATCATGTTTACTCATTATCTATTTGATAAATATGCTTTATAAAAGTATGTGTGGTACATAAGACATGAAATTCTAAACAATTCTTCAAACAGTTTTGACTCGGATCATTTTAAAATGGAAAGCAACTGCATGTATATGAAAAAGGCGTTCATTAGAATTGCGTCTCCTTTTGGCATTTATATACATCATAGAAAGTTCGAACATATTTTCAGATTTGGAAAAGGAAAAATAAATGGAGGACGATGGTCAAAGTGTACGGATTAAAGAACACGTGCCTTCCATAAAATGTTAAACATGTGTATTACTTAAAAAGATTATAAAAGTGTAATTGAATTATATTCGGCTTACCAGAAATCTGGCAAACATTCTCATGTCATCACCGGACCAAAACTATTTCCAGATGTCGTAGATAATGTGTTTCCAAATATAAGCAATAAAGTTACAGATTTCAATCTTCTTGGTAAATGTATGTATTTTAATGCAAATCAAAATAGCATTTTACCTGTGGCTAAAACCTTTGGTTCTCATACTCTGTTGCGTAGAAAATTGATAAAATATATATTGAACAAGATTTAAATGTTCAATATTTCATTCTAAATATGAAACTTAAATACTTAAACTATGCCCTTTATTTTCCAGACCCTTTCTGGTAATTTGAAATGCATGAATGACTTAATTTACACATTAAGTCACGTACACAATATACATTATGTTGGCATTCCTTAAACACGGGGTATTATCAGAACGAGCATGCATCCGTAATGCATTACCTATCGTGCACATCTAATGCTACAGTATTTTAATCGAATTGATCTATAATAAAGAAGCAAAGGATCTACGTATAATCCAGAGATATTTCTCATAAGTCTATCTAGACGGGTGGATGTATATTAAGCCACTGTGGAGTGAGGGGTCCATATATCATCTAATCTTTTCATGGTAGTTATCTTTTCGAGCTGTATTATTAGCAAGCATTGTATGAGTCAAAACGTTTGGGAGAGTCTGATTGACCTGTCACACTGTCACAGTCATTAATACAAAATGAAATGCACCTCTTCCATCGATGAATCTCAAAATAAGGAATTCATTAACATTTACAAACGTTTTCCATAGACTGCTTACACATTTCACGGCAATAAAACTCGAAAGAACAGAAATGAAAGTAAATCCTTCGCACTGAATATTTTATAAATGTTAAAGAACAGCTTGCTAAATACTGTAAGAGAATATTAAAAAGGAACGCATTGACTTAGAACCATTTCTTAAGGGTGAAATATATCACCTCATACTGCATTATAGCTCCAATGAGTGCAAGTACATAGCATGCATATTGCAAACAAGACAATAATAGTAACTTTACAAAATAGTATACAGTTAAAATATGTTTTTGTCCGTTAGTTTTACTAATGTAGGAATCTCGTACAATGCTCAGTTCTTCAAACAACAGTAACGACATTTTTATCATAGGATATACTCAATGTGTTTTGTACAGAAGAGGCTATGCATTCCTAAATCTGACCAGCCACTCCTAAAATAGACCAGCCAATGGTTGTGCTCCTGAGAGATTATTTAAACACGTATGCGTTACGTTCCATATTTGAAAGATTTTAAAATAGTCTTTCCTACACCATTTCCTATTGTCATTATTATGTTCATTAGAATAACGTCAATTGTCATTGCCATGTTTATTAGACTACTGTCAATTGTCATTGTAATGTTCATTAAAGTACTGTCAATTGTCATTAGCATGTTCATTACAGTACTATCCATTTTCATTGTCATGTTCATAATAGTACCGTCAATTGTCATTGGCATGTTCATTACAGTACTGTCAATTGGCATTAGCATGTTCATGAGAGTACTGTCAATTGTCATTGTCATGTTCATTATAGTGTTGTTAATTGTCGTTAGCATGTTCATTAGAGTACTGTCAATTGTCATTATCATGCCCATTATAATATTGTAAATTGTCATTGGCATGATCATTAAAGTACCGACAATTGTTATTGTCATGTTCATTATAGTAATGTAACTTGTTATTGCATGTTCATTAGAGTACAGTCAATTGTCATTGCAATCTTCATAGGAGTATTGTAAATTGTCATTGTCATGTTTTAGAGTACTGTCAATTGTCATTGTCATGTTCATTAGAATAATATCAATTGTCATTGTCATGTTCATTGTAGAAGTAATGACAATTGTCATTCCATGTTCATTACAGTACTGTCAATTGTCATCTTCATTTTCATTAGAGTACTGTCAATTTTCATGTTATATTCATTAGAGTGCCATCAATTGTCATTGTCAGATTCATAGGAGGAGTAATGTCAATTGTCATGTTCATTATAGTAAAGTCAATTGTCATTGTCATGTTCATAGAAGGAGAAATGTCAATTGTCATGTTCATTATAGTAAAGTCAATTGTCATTGTTATGTTCATAGGAGGAGTAATCATGTTCATAGGAGGAGCAATGTCAATTGTCATGTTCATTATAGTAAAGTCAATTGTCCTTGTCATGTTCATAGGAGGAGTAATGCCAATTGTTATGTTCATTATAGTAAAGTCAATTGTCATTAACATGTTCATTAGAGTATTATTAATTGTAATTATCTTTCTCATTGATATCTTGAAAGTTGCAAACATAATATTGATATTTGTTTAGAAATATAAAGGATAAATATACAAATTAAGGAACTTTAAGCTTCAGGGTGGCGTTAATCAGTATTCAAAGGTGGCGACTTGAACGATTCGATTTACTTTGCAACATAACTATTTTCTGTGTAATTTATATGACACAGGTAGTATAAATATTCACTTGTACATGATACGTTGGCATGAACATATATTCGAACAAAATATATTCGAACAAATGTAGAGTATGTGCCACATCAGTAACCGTCTTCGTTTATAACTGATAGATATTAATGATTATTTGTTTGATGGCATGTCATTGTTGGGATGTTATTCAAACCGAGTAATTATTATAGTATTAGGAACATACGTCATAATGTACAACATTCATGAAACTTTATGGAAGAAGGGATCCTCCCTAATTTCTTCACAAAATGAATTATTGGGGAATAATCCTTTATATTTGGTGTTTTGGTGATGTTTTGTGGTGCATGGTTTGAAGTCTGGATATATGAATAGGAATGTTGGGTCATACGAATGTGAAGCAAGAATAAATTTGCAGGTGTGAAATCAGAGTCTCGCGAATATTCTGTCATTTGTAACGAGATGAAACTAACTTGTAGTATGTGTACCTTTACGAACCCTTCAGTTAACAAAGACGGTTGTCTTAAGGTCCTTGAAGAAAAGAAAACGTGGACCTCAGGCCAAACTCACGCAGGCATTTTAGTGAGACCCCACTACGTGTTGCAATATTTGATTCTTACATTTACGTATGAACACAAAGGTAAATATAACACCTGCTTAACCAATAAAGTCATTAATCACGAATCATATACATTGTCCATTAAAGTAAGATGATATATCATCATTTTAATGATAAATAAGCACAAACATTACTAGAATTACACCTTGTTTTGATTATAATGCGAATCGTGTGAAGAGATACGAAATCAGTCATGCTACATGGTATTTTATAATTAACGACATTTATAATAAATTTCATTTCTATCAGTTCTATACCATTTAACAGTAAAAATTGTATGTCTGGTTTCACAACACTTTCGAGAAACGCTCACTTTGCGTAAGTTATGGAGTGCGTAACTTCCTACTTTAAGCGTAAGTTACGCAAGTGTTAGTAAAACGATCCCAGTGCGCCTAAGATGCATACACAATCGTTCTCACCACTGATTTTTGTATGACATTCTGATATGCATGCAAACTATCTGCATCAACTAAAGATATGATTAAATTCTATGTTATATACTATCATCTGGAATGAAATCAAAACGGTAATATTCACAAAAGTTGCCTGCTTAAAATAAAATATTGCACAAATAAAATGGCGGAAGTTTGTTTGATCTTGAATCATGAAAGGTTCCATTAGTATCCGACTCGCGTTTTCGAAATTATGACGATAGATTATCTATGCTTGATACTTAAATTTAGGAATAATACTCATGAATGAAAGCTATGAACCTCTTGGCATTTTGGTAGTGCAAAGTTAAGTGAACCTTTTGGCTTTTCAGTATTGCAAAGTTAAGTGAACCTTTTGGCTTTATAGTAGTGCAAAGTTAAATGATCTCTTTCCTAGTACAAACTTATTTAAATCTTTCAGAGGTTAAGAGAACCTTTTAGTAATACAAAGTTAAAATAATCTTTTGATAGTGCAACAGCTGACTGTGCCATTTGGTTGTGTAAAGGTATTAAATTCATAACGAACTGTATGTTTCTCCTGTACTAAGGCCGATTGTGTCAGATTTGTTGATCATTCGATCTACCTGTCAAAATAATTACCATAAGAGAGTGAAGCCGGATTGGGATAGGATTTGGCGAAGGCACTGAAAGCAATGTATTTTGTGAATGTTGGATATATTTATAATGTAATTGAATGATTGGTGAATCTAACATCATACTCGTGTGCATGACGTCCAACAATGTATTTTGCAGAATTGTATGCGCTCTGAGCTCATCATCGGACATAGCAAATAGTGTCATTTCTAATCAACTAATCAGAATATGTAACATCGAAGAGTGATCAAACGAGAATCAATGGAACTTATAGAATTCTATGGTTGAAATTTACGACCATGAATGATCAATCTATAGAATTTGTACACAAATATAAGTGTGTGTGTGTGTGTGTGTGTGTGTGTGTGTGTGTGTGTGTGTGTTTTAGACCTTTAACGTAGCATTTAAAAAAATTCAGTCATATCGCTACGATTTATGCAGTGTGTCAGTTTTTGGTGATGTCTAGCACTGGGGCATCATGCCGTAGATATGTAGAATCATGTCCCACTTAGTCACATTAACCTTGACACCAGGCCGACCGGTCCTAACGCAAACATCGTAATGCTGAGCGCAAAACGAGGCAGCTGCTTGTACCACTTTTTCTCAGTCTTTGGTATGACTCGGCCGGGGTTTGAACCCGCGACCCACCACATCCACGGCGGGCGCTCTCTCCACCTAGCCACCGGAGCGGTTCACAAATATAAATAATGCATGTTTCATCAACAAGTATGATCTATGTATTATTGTTGTTCACTCATTTTGCGATATTGAATAATGTTGATTAATAAATGGAAAATATGTATCTCGTGGTGTCTAGTTGTGGTAGCAATATATTTCCGATTCCGCTGCTATCGTCGAATGGTAAAGGTGCCACACGCATGGAAAGCACGCACCCCCCTCGCCTGCCGAAGGATCGATCAAGAACCTCCTTATTTTCTGGTTGGTCTCGATGCTTTGGTCACTGACTGATAGTGAACCAATACCCTCCGGACTGCACGGAGTTCTTCAATTTCCCTTCACAACATAAAAACTAACTTATAATGACCGAATCGTGTACTACACTACCCACTGTTAAGTACAAATACAATAATATACAATACGCACGCGCGCAGATGAATTGACTTCGTTACATATTAAATCATTTAATCAGAACTACTGAGAGCGATTATTATTATAATAACCAAGAATTACGTGTATTTGATTTAATTATATCTGATTTAATATATAATTATTTCAATTTAATTGTTTGTCAGTTTTAATTTTTTTAATGTTCATTACATGATATTGTAATATAAATGTGTTCGCTAGAAATGACATTTTTTTTCAGTAAATAGTTTGACTTGACTTCGTTTTATAAACATCATGTGTTGATCAAAATGTTGACTTGATTCAAAATTTGTAGCAATCACGTAAACAAGATTTTTTTATTATTTTGAAATGATTGGTTGTTGTCGAGGTCATGATGGCACTACGTGTTTACGATGCAAACAAATTTTTTTTATTTCTTAGAGTAAAATGGTATTTTTCGTCAGTGCCACACTGGGTGGAAGTGATCGTTAACTAGTACCTAATTTCTATACGCTTATAGAACATGATCACGTGACCCCTTATTTACGTTTTAGAGGACGATATAACATCTGTTTTGGAGACTTATTCTCAGGTAGAAGTTGGGCTGTTACACTGGAAGTTGTATGTTGTGCTGTTTGGAGTTATTTCAAATTACTTGGATTAGAGTCATTTCAAATTATTTGGATTCAAAAGGATTAATTCTTTTTTCCTGGAAAATACATGTGCTCATGTGAGATTCTGAATCAAATACAGTTATTATAAGAAATTTATTTAGATTTCAAAACCGGTGTGATAATTCTTGTTTCTACACTGAACTGTAGACTTCAAAACTACATATTACAGGATACGTCATCGTCTTCCACCTCGGATTTTTCTTCGGGATTCGAACTTGAAATCAGTAGAACATTTTGTTAGTAGGACTTCAAAAATTTTATTCTTGGATTATTCTTGGATCATTTTTGGATTTGATTCTATAAAACCGTATCTTCATATTTGTTTCATTTTTACAGACTTTTTCCCAGGAAAATAAATTATTATTGTATTTTTCAAAGCTTGTTGTTTTCACCTTTTATTGTGTTGCTATTTATTCTAGCCTAAACACGTGACACGAGACCAAGTTCATATATGAATCTTTAACAGACAAGAATGATCTCACTGAATTATAAGAACTCGAAAATATTTATCCGTTAATACATTCAACGTACAAATGGATTCAGTTTGTTCCGCTATAAAGATGGCGTACTTGAAATAGACTATAGTTGTAGATACCATGGTGTTAATTGACATAGGTCGGATTATCTGTAAAATATATAATAAATTATCTTACGACTCCCTGGACACTCTTTGTAACATTCAACATATAATATATTTCCCTAGAATAAACAGTGAAAATTTAAGAAGAACTTAAAGTATTGTGAACTAAATCCCAAATAGTTATAAACGCCCAATCACAAGTCAAAAACTGTAGAGTATTCCGAATGAACTCCAATCTTGAATGTGCTGATGTACAAATAGCCTTGAATAGTGTTAATGTGTTAGCAGTCTAGATGTATCACGATAGGATAATCTGAAATGTCTATAAATTAATTCACAAGGATCCATAATTGGTGTTTTAATTTGCACTTTGTAATTCAAATGGATAATTAACAATAAATAAATCCTCTCAAATTAAATTTGAACACAAGGAAAAGACTGATTCCGCTTCAGATGTTAAGATAGGAATAAATAATTTTAATGTGAAAATCCTAATATAAAAACATAAGACACAACTACAAGACCAGGAAGAGGGTCAAAAGCTCATTTCTAGAAACTTCAAAATTATAAACTAAATCATATCCATTACTAAACCTTTAGTAAATACACGACGAACATCGGGACGACCAGAAATTCAACAGGGGAAAATCAATGTCCTTAACACGAATCCCAGTAAACGTGTTTATCTACAAAAATGATAATCTCTATAAAAAAAATCTAAAATCATAGACAAAAATTAGCTATGTAATATGTTTTACATAAAACAAAACATTAGCCAGGTAGGCCCAAACTCCTACCCTCAATTATGGACAAAGGTCATTCACACAACTGAAATTAAATATACATAACCATTAACAAATCTTAAATATCTGAAACAATTCTGTCACATAAAATGGATAGCAAGAAGGAATACAAGTGTAGATTTCACAATGCTATACAGCTGGAGAATGCTCAACTAAAGTTGATTCCAGACAAAACTCGTCGTATTTTGATAATACGGAGATTAATTCGGGCCATACGTACACTGGTTATAGTCGAATCTGCAAACAGTGAACTCGAGATATACTGGTCTCTCATTGTAGGCACTTTGGGCGTGCAGCAGAGGGTACGCCAAACAATATCACTTTACAAAGGCGAGAATAACATTATGCTGAATTTCACTTTCAGAATAATACTATGATAAACACTTTATTATATGTGTCTAGTCTGGATTCTTTATTCTTCCTTTTCCTTTAAGACAATGTTCAGTCAAAATGGCGCCGTGACTGGTCTGGATGTTTGTATTCTTCCTTTCCCTAAATGACCAAGTTTAGTCAGAGTGGCACCATAACCAGACTGGATGCTTTATTCTTCGTACCGACTCAAGAACAATACTCAGTCAGAACGGTACTATGACTAGATTTGATACTTTATTTTTCCTACCGCTTAAAGACAATGCTTAGTCAAAGAGGCAATATATGATGATAATACCTTGGTTGATGACACGCTAGACACAACATATTGAGAAAACGTATATCTGGAAACATAATATCAATATGTATAGAGTTACCAGCTTGCAAAACCAGATGTTAGCTATAGGGTACGCTTTCTTTGTTATAAATTGTGCGTATCAACTATGACAACTGCATCTGCAGCGTTTGTGTCTGCTGGGTATTGCTTTTTGTAAGATGAGCTAAAAGGTCACGGGAGAAAAGGGGAACAGCATGACACCATAGTTGTGATGTCTCATAAATGTAATATAACGTGAGAATGGAGAAGAAGCGAAAACGTGCTCACGCAAAACAGCCTTTCTTTCATACGTATTTATTTTATGTTTTGCACGTATTTATTTTAATTTATTTTTTACACCTATGATCCTTATTTATTCATTTTTACCTTAAAAGTCTCTTTATAAACATTAACTTCTTTTCTGAGACTATCTAGTTCCTCCATTAGTTACATTATTTAAAGCAACTGGGTTTAATTAAAATTTAGCCAACGAGAAGAAGAAAGAAAAAAAACTGAAAATTATATATTATGTCAACAGCAAACCAGTCTACAACACGATACTAAGCTAATATCTTACTTGCAATCTACGTGTCGCATATATAATATTTCTCCATATCCAAAATAATCAATATAAAAACATATAAGAATGTGAAAACATTGTTGTTTTCAAGTATAACATAATTAAATAAACCAAGCAATCATACATCATATGTCCCGCAATATCTATGCAGTTTGATCAAAGATAAGGCATGTCAGTTTGTGAACTTTGTTTCCCAGTCTGTTCTTAATCAATGTGGTTAGGTTCCAAAAACTAAAAATATGATCTACGTTGCAAATTATACAGTAATGTTATTTTTCAAAATCTAAATCTGGAATTTTCTGCATCAAAAAAGTAAACAGCAGTATCTAAATTTTGTCTCGTACATTATCCATGTCAGTCCATAAATGTATATTGAAATGAAGATATGATGTGTGAAGAACATCGATTTGTTATCTTAAATCTCGTCAAGTTTCTTTCTTTAAGACTTTACCTCCTTTTTCAAATCCTTATTTCATCACTGCAATGTGTTAATATGTCTGCAAGCTTTTGGTAAAGCAAGTGTTCCTTGTTTCGTTGATTAGGTATGGGATTTTATCATTGCTAGCTTGACAATGGTTCCAGATCATTGGTTGACGACACATCGGTTTCGTCGTCTTTCACAAACGATGCGAACGAGGAAAGCAAAAAGGCTATACCGTTTTGACAGCTTTGGAATATTAAATTAGCCGTGTAAAGGAAAGAGCTACCTTTTTTCTTTTCTGTCTTCACTCTATTTAGAATATTTACTGGCTTGTAATGTTTAAACTCTTTCTCAATCTCGCTCCAACTATTTGTCTCCCATGGATACTTCTTTGTGGTTCTTTATACTTTCTTCCTCTCTGACCTTGCCTTTGAAATCTGGAATTTTCAATAAAGGACAATATTACGTGGGATATGTAAGATCAACATTTCCCCACGATAAAAGATTCCTTGACTGTGGGAATTGCAATCAGCCCTAATAAAAGCTTGTATTTCTAACATGCGGTAAGAAACGCACATTATTCAAGATAGCAGACAAAAGAGGACCGGCTGACAATAAGACAGACAACGCTTAAATTAGTAATAAACGTTCTAGTGGCAAATAATGCAATTATTAAATAGAACAACATTAATTTACTTCTATCAGTGCCATTTTTAAACATAAATAAATAAACATACAAACAAATTAACAGTCTCATGTTCGATGCGCAGTTTCGGTATTTTACGGCACAACAGTGATCCCATTATTTTGTGGTATATTTGTGGGTTAATGATTTTTGCTTTATCATAAATATTTACTTATTCAAGATTAAAATGAAACAAACGAACTACTTAACAAAAATATACGTAACATTTCACGAATCAATCAATGAATACTTACGTTCTAGGTTTAATGACCTAGCCACTGCTCTCATAAATATACGTTACCTCGCCATGAACAATTTGCATAAGGTGGAAATCATCACTTGTGATTGCCATATGGTAGTGACGTGTTTATGTACTACGGTTAAGTAGCTGAAGATTCGCACTGGGAGGTGGAATAAGTCTACGTTTATACCGAGATGCTTAAGTGTAAAATACATTTAGTTTGAAAAGATACGTCTATTCTGTCCGACAGTTAAATTAAGAACTTCAAAATGTTTTGGTAAAATAATGCTACTTTGGTCACACATACCTTTTAGAAATAACTTGGGATGAAATCTATATTCCTCCAAGAAATATACCGGACTAATAAATTACAGCCTTATAATTCCGCTTTGTGTTCAAAATAGTGTTTTTGAACCTGCTCAAAACTCAGACCATTTAAGAGGTAAAACATATAATGAATATAAACGTATGAATAAAAACAAGTAATTATTTGAATTTAGCACGAATGTTTTCAACAGTAAGAACCCCCATACGATTTATATCAGTCTGTCATAGATCACACTGAATTATTTGTAAAGGCAGAAACATAGTATTATTTGCACTTGTGACGATGAAATTGGTAACACCCTTGACTTAATAGTCTCTATTTAGACATGAAAGAAAAATAATTTCCGCTAAAGTAATTTATTTTTCTTTTCACACTCTGTGGGCAACGGATCATTACGAACACAAAATAATACTATTTAGGCATAACATTTAGTTGTATGTATCCTTGTACTCAGTTTTATATTAGATTTCACATCGGTGAAAGTAGAATCACGTTGTCGTTATCTTATTCGACTTTTTTACAAAGCTATCCCTATATTCACAAATGCAAAGATATTTATTAAAATAAAACACCATGATTGAACATGTACAAACATAAACAAACACTTACAAAATCAAGAAGGAAAGAGAAACTAATACACTTTAAGCACGAGAAGACAACATTATTATTATTTGTATTATTATTATTATTATTATTATTATTATTATCATTATTATTATTATTAGCAGTAGTAGTAGTAGTAGTAGAAATACTATTAGTAGTAATAGTAGTAGTACTAACAGTAGAAATAGCAGATGTAGTAATAGTAGTAGTAATAGTCGTAGTAGTAGTAGAAGAAAAGGTAGTAGTAGTAGGAGTAGAAAAAGTAATAATAGTAGTAGTAGTAACATTAGAAATAGTAGTAGTAGTAATCGTAGTAGTAGTAGTAGTAGCAGTGGTACTACTAATATTAGTATTAGTAGTAATAGTCTTAGTAGTAGTAGTAGTAGTAGTAGTAGTAGTAGTAGTAGTAGTAGTAGTAGCAGAAGTAGTAGTATTAGTAATAGTAGTAGTAGTAACAGTGGTAGTAGCAATAGTCTTAGTAGTAGTAGAAGTAGTAGTTGTATTAGTAGTAGTAGTAGTAGTAGTATCTCTTTTGAATTAGTATAGTTCGGATCGTAATCATGCTAATTCTTTAATGAAATGTTGTCATCAGATATTCGTTTTAATATAATATGTTCAGTGTTGTATGTGTGCACTTGATTTATCGTAGAGTTTCAGTGGCACATACTATATTTTGCCTCAATATAGTTTGATTGTTTTAAGTATCCAAAATACAAAGCTTGTAGTACAATTAAAATAATCTCGTTAATATTTTATTATGTTTTCGGTTCGATTTCATTCATATCTTCGGTTGTGACATATATTTACCTACAAAGAAGCGAAATGTGAAGATCAGTATTTATTATGTACCTTTATCCACATATACTTTTATTATTATATAGAGGCTATTTGATTAAGGTTCATTTTTAATTGTTATTTAAAGCATATGTCCGTTGTGTTTGGTTGATTGCGGAATGTTGCAGCCCTGTTGCATTCCGTGGAAATAATTATGAATATAGAAAACATGATTGAGTTTCTCTGGTCTTTTTGACAGATTTAACGTTTGAATAAAAGAAAATAGTGCACACCGATTCATCAATTCTGTTGACTTTTTTTCTTCAAAATTAAAAATAAATATTCTCATTGTGCATTTAGAAGTGTACCTACAAATGAACAAATCTACCGCTCCGGTAGCCTAGTGGTTAGAGCGTCCGCTTTGGATGCGGGAGGTCGTGGGTTCGATCCCCGGCCGAGTCATACCAAAGACTTTAAATATTTTACTAACAGCAGCCTCGCTTGGCGCTCAGCATTAAGAGCTAGTATTAGAACTGGTCGGCCTGGTGTCAGGATCATGTGACTGGGTGGGACATTATGCTACTTGTCTGCGGCATGATGCCCTAGTGCTAGACATCACTATAAACTGCCACACTGTAGAAATCGTAGGATATGGCTGAACAATTGTTACAGCTGCGTTAAAAATCAAAATCACACACACACACAATGAACAAATCATCAGCCCAACGTATTATGACTGAGTGACTCAAAAGGCTTATTCACCCAGTGAGTTCATAATACTGCTCGTCCGATGCTCTCAGTCAATCATATCCGTCTCGTGATCTGACTGGGTTAAACATATATTGCATAATTGAACTGAACACAAATTTCTTCTTACAAATCCTGTATGAGACGGCTGTAGATCAAATAGCAGTATTTATATTGTTGTGTTTGTAACTTTTTGTGTAGTTAATAGAGACACTTTTCGCTCGAAGCCTCTCAGCGGGAAAAGTGTCGATAGTGCAACGGGGAATTTCACATAGCTTAAAGTTTGTCGCTTCACACATCTAAGTTCAAGGACGGACCTTGATTGTGGATATTGGCCTCACCTATCAAGCTTGAAAGGGTCCAAACTTGACTTCTTTAGAAATTTCATGCTTTACAAATTCTACACCAGAACTCTTTCGGGAAGGGGGCCAATTAATACAAGACACTCTTTTCGAAAACCATATTTTGACCTCGTTTGACATGAAATTTGATTTATTTAATTTAAAATTTAAATGTAATGTGAACAAATAAGTAACTGTCCACATTCTATTGGACCACACCGGTGGCCTAGTGGTTAGAATGTCCGCCTCGGATGCGGGAGGTCGCTGGTTCGAACCCAGGCCGAGTCATGACAAAGACTTATAAAAATGGTACTAACAGCTACCTCGCTAGGCGCTCGGCATTAAGAGCTTAGTGTTAAGACTGGTCGGCCTGGTGTCAGGATAAAATGACTGGCAAGGAAATGATGCTACGCGTGTGCGGCATGATGCCCCAGTGCCAGACATCACTATAAACTGCCACACTGCAGACATCGTTGTGATATGACTGATCAATTGTTAAAGCTACGTTGAAAATCTAAATCACACACACACACACACACACACACACACACACACACACACACACACAGACACACACAGAGTATATTGATATACATTACAAACTCCTTTATGAATCTGCTAAGACCAATATAATTGATGTGTCATGTAATTAATGTCTCGTATTAAAGTACATGACCAGCTATGGCTATACAACTTCTGTGAAAACTCTTGACAGTGACAGAAAATAATAATTATATACACTGTGTTGATTTTTGGTATCTTTTCCACAGTGCCTTACGACAAAGATTAGTTTATCGAGAAAGTAACACAAATTCATAATACTGCATGTCAGTTAATTAAACCTCGACGATCTTACAGTGTACTCAGGTTAATACGAAGACTAGAGGAAATAACATTTGTATAATACGAAACCAAGTGGTGACAGACTTCACTAAACATATAAACATATAGTCATAAAGATGCAAAGCAACTTTTGATTAATGTCATGGATTAATCTAGAAGTAATAGTTAATGCGATGATACAAAATTGAACATGAACGTAAAATAGATTAAATATCTCTCTCTCTCAATCAATCAATATATAAAATGTTACAAAGCTGATTGGCATATTTATAATACATCAGCCAACACAAAAGTTTACTGTACAATGTGACTACAACATTTAAGTAATATCAGCATTCCTGCTTCGAAGATATTAAAGAACAAATTTCGCATTTTTCCTGAAAATAACGAAAAAAGTAAGATTTTGCTTGACATTGTCAGGAAACGGTCGAATGTGAGTCACATTATTTATAAACGTGCCAAAATTTTTTTTTAGAAATGGTAAATTGAACCAAAGATGCGTTTATACAATCCACGTGTTCTATTTCGCAGAGGAAATGGAACCACGTGCATAGTATAGATAGGAATCTAATTCATTGGTTTTAAATGAATCCAAACGTTGTTTAAATTTTGCCGTCAATCTTAATAACTTTTTGGCACTTTTAGATACATTTTATGCTTAAATTTAAATTTAAATTACATGCACGCTCCTGTTAGCTGTCATTAATAATGAAATTCGTCTTTTTGTACAGATATTTAAAGGGGGGTAATTAGTGCGTACAGTTGTCAACTCAAGAACGTCATTAGCAAACATTATTTTACAACAGTAAAAGTCAAACAACTGTCAACAATTGCTTCCGGTAAGGCATCCCCTCACAATGTTTCCTTCATGTGTTGAAGCACATCTATATATATATATATATATATATATATATATATATATATATATATATATATATATATATATATATATATATATATATATATATATATATATATATATATATATATATATATATATATATATATATATATATATATATATATGTGTGTGTGTGTGTGTGTGTGTGTGTGTGTGTGTGTGCAATAAACTAACAACGAACAGAGCGAAACTAGTATCTAACTAGCCTGAGCGCTTTCGACTTTTTAATGAGTCATCTTGAAAAGCAAGTACAAAACATAAACAAGACAAACAAATAAAACAGAAAAACGAAACTTTACATGGCTGTTTTTACAGGAATTCAGCCTTTTAACTTTATTATGTTTCAGCTAGGTTATTTCAGCTTGTTGCTGATACTGGAAAATATTTGTATTGACCTAGAAATTGATGAGCAATAACGACTTGTATGTATTCATCTATATCACAATGTTCAAATCTTGCTTCCAAATTTAATAACAATTTTAAGTATATACTTGCATATCTTAAACTAAATCAAGTGTAATTCCAGCTTTTCTTTTTTAAGGAATTATAAATAGTAATTCAGTGTGAGCTCATGTAACATCATCATCATCGTCGTCGTCATCGTCATAATCATCATGATTGTTGTCGTCGTCATCATCATCATCAATAGTAATAATAACAATTATAATAATTATAATAATAACAACAATAATAGTAGTAGTAATTATAGGAGTTGTAGTAGTAGCAGTAATAGTAATTAATAGTATCTCCGGTGGCCTAGTGGTTAGAGCGTGCGCCTAGGATGCGGGAGGTCGCGGGTTCGATCCCCGGCCGAGTCATTCCAAAGACTTACAAAATTGATACTAACAGCTGCCTCGCTTGGCGCTCAGCATTAAGAGGTTAGTGTTAGGACTGGTCGGCCTGGTGTCAGGATAATGTGACTGGGCGGGACATCATGCTACATGCCTGCGGCATGATGCCCCAGTGCTAGACATTACCATAAACTGCCACACTGCAGACATCGTAACGATATGACTGAAAAATTGCTAAAGCTACGTTAAAAATCCAAACCACAAACACACACATACACACGCACACACAATTAATAGTATAAATGGAAGTCGTCGCCTAACTGTTTGTTGTGGGAATTTGTCACAAACTCCACCTTCGTATCACATGTCTGGTAAATTGTCGGTCCCTCTTTCCAATGCTAACCTATTCATCTGTATGTGAAATTTGCCGTGCTCGTTTTCTTTGAGAATGTTAATATAATCTACATGCTTCAGCAAATTCGACATGAACGGATCCTGTCGAAGATGGTTCTGAGGGTGTAGTAGGTAATCAGCTAATCACACGTACCGTTTCACATTTTTTTTCAGAGCACGCTTTACCTGCGCGAGAGTGGGAATATATTTGCATTTGTTAGACTGGACTGAAATAAGAAAAGAATATGTTCTGGTCCTGAACTCTTATAATAATATTGTTCGAGTACCTTGTAACCCGAGAAATTCCGTCTATGACACAGATGCAACTCATAAATAATTCGTATGTGGTTCGTCCAGTATTATTTTTCCGTGAATAGAAAGTGAACTTTAACGTCGGATAATCATTTATCTCAGGGTGTCATTCATAAGTATATTATGTGTGCTGTCAGATACTTCCTAGGTTTAGATCTTACTCGTGTAAATTAATTTCAATTTTTTTCTTAAAAAAATCAGATTGCAAACATCTTTGATATAACATATAAGGCCTTTGAATCATACCATCTCGTGGAACACGTAGAGCCTGAGAAAACTCCACTTTAAATTTCTGACCTTTGAATAATATCTTGTTGGCCTGTTACCGTTTCACATGCAGATTACATGAAAGTTAACTACCTTCTGAAACTAATTAATAACAGCTGTATTAAAACCATTGTTTGTTTGTGTTTGTGTTTTACCGCATCTCAACACGCAACTGGCTACAATCTGGAGACCGCTCCGGTGGCCTAGTGGTTAGAGCGTCCGCCTCGGATGAGGGAGGTCGTCGGGTTCGATCCCCGGCCGAGTCAAACCAAAGACTTACAAAAATGGTACTAGCAGCTGCCTCGCTTGGCGCCCAGCATTAAAAGGTTAGTGTTAGGACTGGTCGGCCTGGTGTCAGGATAATGTGACTGGGTGGGACACCATGCTACATGTCTGCGGCATGATGCCCCAGTGCTAGACATCGCTATAAACTTCCACAATGCAGACATCGTAACGTTATGACTGAAATTTTTTTAAAGCTACGTTACAAATCCCAATCACACACACACACACACACACACACACACACACATTCTGGTAACTAAATGTACCAGTTCGAAAACCTAAATCTAAATTGCACACAAATTTAGGAAGAAAGCCCTTCCAAATAAATTTAATAAATAAGTATCATGCGATGAAATATAAAAGTAAAGATACTAAATTTTTTATCAATGTATATAAAATTGCAGACTACGGTAGTACATGTAGCATCCTGAAAACATGGCTACAATTTGTTGTACAAACCGCGTTCCCTTTCTTTTCAAAAGTGGTCTTTCACAAAGTTTCTTCAAGCAGTTCGCGTCAAAATACTACTATCTCACAGTGTGGAAAACCCAGACTGGATTTATTGGTTAGTTTATATGTTAATTATGTACAGGCAAGATATAAATATACTATAAGTTATAGTAACTGTCTATAGTTGGATTTGGTGAACGTGTGTAGGGTCTATTTTAATATATTAAACAATGTAAAATTTCATATGATCTATAAAATTGCATAAGATCTATAAATCGAAATCTATAAATAGAGATGCTTACGCATGTGTTGACAATTACTAATAATAAAAGTTTAAGTAAAAAATATTGACAATAATCTGTCTCTTTCCTATTGGACAGGTTGGTAAGATGGTATCTTAGAAAAATTAAATTAGTTCCCATTGAATAGTGTAAATCATGTGAGTTCTACGAGGAGGCAATAGGGATAATATGCGTCTTTTACCTTTTCATTTGTAATTGAGTAATCCGGACTGTGTAGTTTTCTTATTTTTTCCTTACATTTTTTCTTCTCTACTTTTTTGCTCTCCTCATTGTCCTCTCCCCCGTTATCTGTATACATTCCCTCACGTCTTGTATTCTCTCAATTCTTCCTGTAGCACTAAATCACTTATAATAATAAAAAAAAATTAAAAAATAAATAAATAAATAAATAAATAAATAAATAAATAAATAATAATAATAATAATAATAATAATAATAATAATAATAACAATAATATCAGCTGAAGGCGTCCAACGAATTTTCTCTTGAGAATTTGTTGGAAAATCGACCTTCTAACCACGCGTCGATCACTCTTTCATTTAGCAATACACTACTTATAATAATAATAATAATAATAATAATAATAATAATAATAATAATAATAATAATAATAATAATAAAAATGATGATGATGATAATAATAATAATAATAATAATAATAATAATAATAATAATAATAATAATAATAAATTAATAATAATAATAATAATAATAATAATAATAATAATAATAATAATATAAAATCAATAATATCAATAGTATCAATAATAACAATTTCAATAATAATAATAATAATAATAATAATAATAATAATAATAATAATAATAATAATAATAGGAAACGTTGAAGGCGTCCCACTGATTTTTTTGTGCGAATTTGTTAGAAAATCCCACTTCCAATCATGTATGTCTATTTACGTGTCGGTCCAGCCATATGTTAGCCTAGACGTTTATATCAGTCTAGAAGGACAAATAAGACAGTCATTTGTGTGTGTGAACACTTGAATTTTCCGATTGATAAATAACTTTCTTTGTTTGGGGTCAATTTTTCATAATGTGTTTTGTTTCTTTTCTTTTCTAGTACAATACACAAAGAAACTGATTGCCATATCCAAATAAACATCCTTTAACTAATTTAAAAAAAAAAATATGTGAAAATATTACCTTATTTACTTTTATTCGGCCCCAGCACACTTTAGGAGCTTTAGATTATCAATTTCAAAGATCTGTATTTTTTAAGATTGGGTTCTTGGAGCTTTATTCACCCCAAATTTAGGCTTTAATTGATACACCGAAAGTTTCATACCGTCATCTTCCTATCACCTCTTAAATCTGAGCGATCGTCGGCATCCGTCCGTCTTCGAGAGACGATCGTGTAGCTTCCGGCTGGGTGTCATACCTGAACCTTCGAGAGTGGCTGAAGAGCCGGACCCTAGAGTGGCAGGCTCTGTTGCACTTGTTGCAGGTGCACGTCGATGCTTCTTGAGGCTGTTGTTGCTTTGCCTTCCTCCTGGCTTTCTATGCAGCGAGGTTTAAGTTTCTCGCTTCCTCGGCTTTCTGAACGCCCTGTCTGACAGCAAGACGCCAGGGGAAGCGGTAGTCAGCACTGCTCTCCCAGTCGTTGATGTTGATGTTAGCGGTCTTCATGTCCTTTTTGCAGACATCTTTGTAACGCAGACGTGGACGTCCAGTCAGTCGTGTGCCTTCTGCCAGAACCTCTGTGTTGGGTACTTTCCTGTCACTAGATGCGCAGAATCCTCCGCAGGCCTCTCAGATGGAAGCTGTTGAGTTCCCTCTCGTGGATCGCGTAGGTGGTCCATGCATCGCTTCTATATAGGAGTATGCTGAGCACGCAATCCGGGTAGACGCGCAGTTTGGTCTTTTCGGTGATATTGGGGATGTTCCAGACCCTCTAATTTAGTCTGGCCACAACTGCTGATGCATTGGTAATCCTGCCGTTCACCTCAGCTTCATTGGAGAGCGAGCTGGAGATTTTGGACCCAATGTGTGTGAAGTTCTCAACAACGTCCGAGTTGTACCCGTTGATGGCGATGTTTGGAGAGAGTCTGCGTCCTGCGCGATGCCTTCCGTTCTCTTCATACTAATGGTCAGTCCAAACTCCTTGCAGGCGTGGGAGAAGCGACATGCCAGCTGCTGAAGTCCATCTTCCGTGTGTGATGTCAAGTCTGCATCGTCGGCGAAGAGCAATTCACAGATGAAAACCTCTGTGACTTTAGTCTTAGCATGGAGAAGGGCGATATTGAACAGCTTGCCGTCAGCCCTGGTATAGATGGAGCCTTGCTTCACTCCGCTGCTGACTGGGAAGTCCTCCGATGTTGCGCCTTTGAAGCACACTGTGCTGTGCATGGTCTCGTGGACGGACGTGAGACAGCGAGCAGTCGTGGGGTATGGTGGGTAGCCGATGGTCTGCCTGAGTCTGACGAAACCGCTCTGGATGACCAGGTCAAACGCCTTCGTCAGGTCTATGAAGGCGATATAGAGGGGCATCTGCTGCTCACGACACTTCTCCTGCAGATGGCCTATTAAGAGGATCATGTCTACTGTTTACCGGCCGGCTCGGAGCCACACTGGGACTCTGGGTAGAAAAGAGAGGCTAGGGTCTGCAAGCGACGATGCTGATGAGGGTGATGGTACGGTAGTTTTTGCAGTCGCTATGGTCTCCTTTGTTCTTGCACAAAATAACGATGTTGACGTCTCGCTTGTCCTGGGGGAGGTGTCCCAATCCCCCAACAGATGCCGAGCAGGGGATGGAGCAGTGCTGGTCTTGAGGACTTCAGGCGGGATACAGTGTCTCCCAGGAGCCTTCCTACAAGCGAGGCAGTCGATGGCTTTTCTGAGCTCTTCCACTGTGGGCAGTTTGTTAAATTCCTCCGTAACTGGCAGGTCTGGGGTGGCGTCTAGGCCAATGTCGATGACGACGTTTTGGGTTGCATACAGCTCGAGTTAGTGCTCAACCCAGTGCTGCAGCTGTTTTCCCTGCTCTGTGCCGACTTCGCCAGACTTGGACTTGAGCGGGGCGGTGTTGGAGGGGGGAAGCTTGTTGCCCTCTTGACACCCTCGTACAAGCCTAATGTGTCTGTATACTGGTGCAGAGGTTCAGCCAGTAGGTGTTGGTGCAGTGGCGGGCGGTCTGCTGGGCGTTGTTCCTGGCAGTCCTGAGGGCTTGTAGTGTACTAGGGCTAGGCGCAGCCTTGTAAGCCAGAAGGGCTTTCCTCTTCGCCTCAGTCGCAGGCTCCATTTCTTCCCAACTGGCCTCATACAAGTCGGTGTTTTTGCGCTCCTTCTTCCCGTAGGAAGTAATGGCTGAATTATACACAGCGTCTCCGAGGTGGGACCACTTGGAGTCGATGGTGTCATCAGGTGTCTCTGTGCTGAGGGCCTCTTGCAGCTTGCTGATAAACTACTGTATCCTCTCTGGGTAGCTTGCACAGCAGATGTTGATGCGTGGGTGACTCTTCTTCTTGGCGTGGTGCACCTTCTTGGGTATTATTCGCACCTTGTGGTCTGTGTCGCAATCGGCACAGTGGTAGCTGCGAGTGAGGAGGACACTGGCCAGTTCTGCACGCCTGGTGATGACGAGGTCAAGCTGGTGCCTGTGGCGAGAACGAGGGTGTGTCCATGACACCTGCGAGGTACGTTGGTAAATAGAAAGACAGAGGCTGTAAGACTGACAGACAGGCTGACACACTGGTTAATTGTTTGATTAGCGTCCAGAATGGTATTAATCGTTCGAAGATTTATTTTTGTGAATCCAATAATTATACAAATACACGCAGAGCTTGATATATGAAAAGGTCAAAATCAACTTTACAAATAGACACTTTGAAAGTATGTAACAATGAACAATTATATAATTCTGCGAATAAAACAAGATCTTGTTCTATGCAAGTTTCATTGTAAGTATCTCAAAAGGGTACTTTTTTATGATTGTATTCATTATGATTCTGGCATTGTGTTGCATGTAGCAGCAGATGTATATATGCTGTCTCTCTGAGAATAAATATAATGTGACCTTTGACTTATTTGTTTAGTTGTTTTAAAACCTAATTAAACTATAATTATGTCGTGCTTTTAAAAAAGTTAATTAATCCATATTGCTTGCAGAGTAAAATATGTTAATATTCAAAGATTCCATCCCAAGTTACATATACTATCAAGATATAAAGAAAATGTAGTAATACATTTCATAGTTTCTATATATGAAGTGTACTTGCTCCGTAGTTACATAAAGTCAGTTATAATTTGGACGGTCTTAATTCTTGCGGAGTGGTCTAACTTTCTAACTTAAATCACCTTTGCAGATCATTTAAACATTATCTATCTATCTATCTATCTATCTATCTATCTATCTGTCTGTCTGTCTGTCTGTTTATCTATATCTATCTATCTATCTATCTATCTATCTATCTATCTATCTATCTATCTATCTATCTATCTATCTATCTATCTATCTATCTATCTATCTATCTATCTGTCTGTATATTGGGGCCTGGGCACAGCAACATAGGGACCCATAGCTATCCTACCTTGTCCACAAATATGGTTACAGTAATATTAACAACACTGCCTTTGAAATCAGACGGTAATATACCGGAATCATTTAGCCTCGGGGCCCTGTCTGTGAGATCAGACGATATTATACGTGGCCCCTTGAGCCTTGAGGGTACTGGGCACGTTGTCCACTTTGCCTTATGGATAATTAGACAGTTTGTTGTTAATATTACTATTATATGTATGTGTGTACAGGCTGATACCCTCGCAATGATGTAGTTAACTCGATCACGTCAAGCTTGCGTCCAAATATGTTCTTAGTTATTGATAAACAAGTATCTTTATAGACTTGTATTTATTGCTGAAGCATCTTGGGAGGTATGTTTTATTTTTCTTTATTGGATAAATGTTTTGCCACTCAAATAAATATCCTTATTATTGTTGTCCGTTTTTTGTCTATTCAAGCACACTCGACGATGTTCTCAAAATATGTTATAGGGTACCATTGTAAATTCTAAAAATTATCCAACCTTACAGTCCATCCGATTTTCTAGATTTACGATCTAATGCCTGGCATAAAGGTTTCACGGAACGTATTTTTGCCTCAAAACACATTAACTGTTTGTCTAATTTATACCGTAAAAATGATGACAAGACAGATTTTGTGAGTATTGTGTTATCAACTTCAAAGGATTTAAACACATGGTAAACAATGTGATATGCGATAATTTTAAACATCCTTAATCCAAAAGATTATATGTTAAATTGGACCTTGTTCACATAACGACACATGATAGTGTTTAAGCTGGGATAATCAGATCGATTTATTCTAATTTTGGAAATGACAAAGTACACTTCGATTTGAAAATGCCCTCGGTATTACTCTTTGCCGCTATGCTGGCATAAGCTGACGTCCTTCGTCTATTTGTATATTTTGCTACCTGAGATATAAAGCCACACATACCGTATTTTCAAAGGGAAAAATCCCCCTCGTTCCATTCATTGTGTGTATGTTATTTTATAATAGAAAAGTAATATACATAAAACTATATGTAACTTGTTTGTCGGAAAAGGTAAAAGAACTCAGCTTAATTCTGACAGGATAACAAGCCAATGAAAGTGGAAAATAATGGCTTCGTTTTGGTTTTGGATCGTGAGATCTCTATCACCCTTTCGATGAAACTATCGATTGATCATAAATACGAGTTTCAACATGGTTAAATTTCGATGTAACCATGCAGCATTATAAATCTGAAAATAGCTTTTGGAAATGTGCTCAAAAAAGACACTTTGCGTGGAAGGAGCAGTCGAGTTCTTCCCTCATTTGTCTTTAAAATGATGCAATTTTGTTAAAAGTTTCTTCTGAGCAAACTTTACTGTTATAAATATTGCTTTGATGTACCTTTTCCCACTGCACCAGTTGTTTCAGATTAAAATATTTTCATTCTTTAGCTGTAAGGAGGTTTAAATAAAATGGCAGTTATAATGCATCATAAAACTGATAAGGTTGGATGTTTGCATCGATGGATTGGTTTATGCAGGTAGGTGGGTATGATTAGATACATTTTTATAAGAATATCTAATTCAGTACCCAGTTCATTGTGTCATGGTAAACTGCTGTCAAGGAAAAAGCTTCATAAACTATATCCAATAAATATAATAGGATTCGATGTTTAATTCACTAAGCAGAAGTGATATTTCGTGTTTGTTGTTTTTGTTATTTCGCTAATAGCTTTATGAATGCTAAATTCTAAATTGTTACGGAATTGGATGCATCAAGTTGCCACTGCATTGTATTTATGTTGTAAATATAGTATCGTCCTTGTCGGCCGCTGTGTAAATGAGCGTCCATCGTTTCCTGTTGGGTATGCCTGGGACGTGTCGTATTATATTGCATATGTCAGCTTTACTTACTCAACTGACCGGATTACTGTCGCACGTGCACGTTAATGGCAAGCTTCCTCAGTTACCCAAATAAGCTAAGCCGAGATTCGAAACTAAATGGACAGAGGTCAGGTGCGAGTAGTCTCTAAAGGCCAGCGCCTTAATCCACTTCGCCACCATGAGCTCCTTGCCGTTGAAGAGAATGTGATGATTATAATGAAATTAACGATGATGGAAAATATATTGAATAAAAAATCGACCTTATTTGTCAAAAGCTATTTTGTTTCAGTTTCTCTTAATTTTAGCTTGCGACTTGATTTGATAGAAAAATGCCTTGTTATTTATCTTTCGAGCTGATATGATAATT
The DNA here is from genome assembly GCA_028554795.2 of Sinohyriopsis cumingii. Classification (NCBI taxonomy): domain Eukaryota; kingdom Metazoa; phylum Mollusca; class Bivalvia; order Unionida; family Unionidae; genus Sinohyriopsis; species Sinohyriopsis cumingii. Next base: position 114,494,262 of record CM068828.1, read on the forward strand.
GACACTCTGCGAACACCTCCACCCCATTCGCACCACCATATCTTGCTGTTATTTTACAAGCCTGATATCGGCGCTCGAACTTTCTTTGTAATTATCGTGTGAATACCAATATGTCATTTTAAAAATATTTAATATGTGTTACATTTTAAGCACAATTTTATTACAATTTCCTATTACTTAGTGACTTAGTGTTCGCATGTATTGTCTAAAACCCCTGGTTGTTTCAGATTGTCAGAAAATGATGGTCTCAACAACTTATCCAGTAAGCACTAATATCTCATCGAAACAAGTTGTACGGTGATTCCAAGCTCTTGAATAAAGAACAAACGTCTGGTCAGTATCCAATTATGGAAACCATTGTACACCATTTTATCACAAATTAATGAAGTTTCGTTTAACTGCAAGTAATAGATCATTATAAAACATCTTTGCCTAAACCTGTTTCAGCTAATTTCATAACCTCAGAGAACAACATTTTGGGTACATTATTACGCAAACAAACAAACTCAGCTCGAGACAATGATTCAACGCAGTTCACACAATTTTTATGTACAATACTATAAATTATAAATTTGAGGATGTCATATCTACTTGAATGAATAGTTGTGACTTTGATTCAAAGTGTCCATCAGCCATGTACCCATATTGATTTGCTTTCAGGAACGTTTCCCAATAATTAATTTAAATAGGTGTAATTTATTTTGCCCTTCGTTCTATCGTGTATAAATGTTTCACGACTTTTGTTATAGCACCGCAGGTTGCACCACAAACCCGTATACTTTAGAAAACTTATTCTTAATTAAAAACATTTAGACAATTTTATAATAGTATATTCTTTTCAAATCCTTATTGTATCCTTTTTGCCTCTATTTCGAGTCAAAGCAAAATAGGAGGCCATTAATCAATTATTCATTAAGGCAGCCTTCAACCTGACATCTGATTAACTAAGCAATCAACTGCATGCATAGTCATTTGTGCTTCATAATTTCACGTAGCATCAAAAACCAAACTAAAACAATTTCGTTTCCTCTAAGAGCATATACAGTACTCTCAAATACTATATATTCATGATTTCGTATGAAGTAAGAGGAAACATAGTAATACTGAATTGGAAAAAAATGGTTTTGTTATTTTCAGAGCTCAAGTTCGTATTGTGTATATGTGTGTATGCATGTGTGTGCGTGCATGTGTGTGTGTGTGTGTGTGCATGTATGTGTGCTGTAAGTAATCCTCTCCCTTACCCGTGCATATACTGCAGACAATAGTGTATATCTGCACATGTAGAGTTGTAGTTATATGATGTTGTTGGGGTCAGATGGTGTCCTGGCATTAACCAATATACTTACCTTAGTGGGCGCTTGGGAGCCAATCGGAAATCCTAAGTTACAATTGTTGACAGACTTACATTGTGTGGCAATTATGGAAATCCTAAGTTACAGTACTTTTTTATCCATATGTTTATCATGGGACGGGATCATAAAAATACGGTCAATAGTAATTGTAAGGTCAATCGTATTTTAGGTTCAAAAGTGATAATCGTTTCAGAAGGGTTTATAGGGTCCTGAGGGTTTGTTGGGTCAAACGTGTTATATGAAGAAATGGAAACGTAATGCAAATATGTTGATCAACAATCCAACATACCACCTATGCTATCGAAAACGTTGCGTAGCGTGACTTTGACATCGTTCTCTACTTTCCAACTCGCAGGACTTTACCATCAATACGCTGTCTGTAATAACCAATAATCCGTCATATACAATCCAACAGCCCACGCTATACCATCCACATAGTATATTAACGTATATAACCAGTCGTCTACTACCCAACACCTCACTCTATGCCAGTAACACGTTGTATGTAGTGACCAGGTGACTAGTTGCTATATGTACACAGACGAGATTTATACTTAAAGCATTATCTATACTTCCGGTCATGTTGAAGGTGTCAGTAAATTTGTATACATGATACCGATGTCAAAAGTAGCTTTAATCAAGGAAGCCAACCCATAATAACACTACCTTGGCGTCTCTAAAATTTGCGCAAAATATCCTAAACTGTCACAGCATTAAAAAGAAAGTAAAAGTCCCGAGCAATAGATTGTAAGAGGCGTTCAGCACATATTTCATACTTCCGACAATATTTGTAGGTTACTGCATTTGTATGGGAAAATATGAACGAGTTTTGGGATGGAATACTGCACGACCTCGGGAGTGCAGTATATCCTTCCGACAAAACGAGTTCATATTTTCCCATGCAAATGCAGTAACCTTTTTATTATATGCTCATGTTTTATTATACCTAAGGTTTAATCATATAAACACAATACACTACAAGAAACAACGTAAATGAATGTATGCCGCATTCCAAACTAAATACACAAGCGCATATTCATCATTACACAAATCAACATTATTACTGCGCACATAACTCCGCCCAGATAAATTTGAACTTAGTCGCGCGCTCAACATAACTTTCGAAAGAAAATGGCGTGTCTAGTTAAAATTGAAATTTGGAGTCATATTGTGAATGAATGTGCATTGCAACAACTTTTCCATTTGATCTGGAATGAATAGATTTTGGTATTGTTCTCGATTCTAGGAAATTTTGTGATTATGGACTGGATTTGTATGTGACAATTCCACATGAAATACATGAGATTTAAGAAGCTAGGGAGAAGCGTGTTGATATCTGCAAATGTGTTTCTGTTTCTGTCATTGAATGTTTGAAATCATAATGTGGGGGGAAATATGAAGTCTTTCAATTGCAATTATCAAAAAGATGCTATGGAAATTAATGCTAATTTCATTGTGAGTGCAGTGCAGTAAGGAGGATGCAACTGCACTTATCATCTCGAAATTACAGCACAATTTCGAAATGTGTAATCCAGATTGAAAACCTATGACATGGCTCATGTAATTCGGAGTTGCAGAATTAAGAAAATACATTTTGAGGAAATTCAGGATGTAAAACTGTAAATATATTTTATTTTGATATTCTTATCACCAGCTAAAGAAGAGAGTATATGACTTGTTACTTTTATGTTATTTATAAGGACCTTATCTTGTGTCTTAATAAAAAAAAACTTTAAGAAAAAAGATATCTAAGGTGTTTTTACTTAGCATGATCAACCAGTGTGGAAAACACGTAAAACTCTGTAAACTTTGGTTGAGACTGAAAAAGCAAGAACAAATTTAAATGTGGCCGTGATTAAGGGAAGTACTGAACTTTCTGAATTAATGCAAATTTAGTGAACCTTAAAAAGTATCTTCGGCAAAATTTAAAAGTTGTACAATCATAATTATCTAACTATAAAACGTTAGTATTAAAAGACAAACAAGTTTTAAAAAATAAAAGAATAAACAAATTATACTGAATTTAAAAAGAACTGGAAAATATCCTGAAAACTTTTAAAATTCCAAGTAATATTTTCCAAATTGTAAAATGAAAGATTAAAACTGTAATCGTTGTTTAAGATACTACAAATGGAGGCCCAGAGGTTAAGGCAACAAATCCTGTTAGAAAGGTGTAAAGACTGGCTAAGAGAAGATGAAAAAGCATGTCTAAAAGAAATGCTTTCTCTTTGCAGAGCGAGCCCACACAATTGTTTTTATACATTTAACATTGTTTAATCACCAAAGCGACCTGAAACATAAAGTATGAAAAGGAGGATTTAGGCGCGTCCTTTCATTTGATTTATAGATATCAAAAAGGCACAAACACATTAAATATTGACGTACTTTTTACGAGGATGAAAACGCTGTGGAGTCCAATTATACTTCCAATGACCTAATACAGTGTCATTTTGCCATCGTTGTAGAATTCGTTTTTGTGCTAAATAAATTAGAAAGCCGTTATGTTCACAAACCTAACCTTTCTATTTTCTCATCGTTTTTAGAGTACTCGCAGTCAAAACAAGTAACTAACGGTTCTAAGAAAAATCCAAGATTGTGTTGATGAGACAAATACAAACAATAATGTCTACACATCATGGATTCTGATCTCTGTAATCTCACATTATGATACTGAATTGATACAGTATTTCATCTCATAAAATCATGTGACGTATTCCAGAGGAGGTAATCCATAAAAATCGAAATATTTCACAATGTGTAAAAGACATCTTCCCACTGGGTGCCTGGTAGATGACTGTCGTCTCTGTCATAGACGTCTTACCACTAGGTGTCTGGTAGGTGACTCTCGTCTGTGGAATAGACGTGTTCCTACTGGGTGCCTGGTAGATGCCTGTCGTCTGTGGAACAGACGACTTCCCTCTGGGTGCCTGCTAGATGACTGTCGTCTGTGGAATAGACGTCTTCCCACTGGGTGCCTGGTAGTTGACTGTCGTCTGTGGAATAGAAGTCTTCCCACTGGGTGCCTGGTAGTTGACTGTCAACTGTGGAATAGACAGCTTCCCACTGGGTTCCTGTTGGAAGACAGTTTCCGTTCGTTTCGTCTCCAGAGAAGGCACTGGTGGTAAGAAATTGTCACCCAAGTCTTACTCCACTTTCTCAAATCTTCTCTTCTGAAATGAGACACCGTGTATCTTCTAGATACTCATCCAGCTTTGCTTGTGGTCTCAGCATCAAACATGTATCGTGTTGCTTCTGACGAAAATGTTTGATATGACAACCATAGCAATGTTCCATTTCTAGGTTTGTGGCTCTTTCATCCAAGATACCAGCTGATCAGAAGACTAAATGTTCTTCTTATTCCGGCTATTGATATCATGACCGCCTTTTTCTCGTCGTATACACTTGAGAAATGTGACTGCTGCTGCTTTGTTCATATTGTAATGGATTTAAAATTTAAAAAAAACCACATCACCATCAATCTCTATAGGTTCCTGTTCCATCGTTTTGTTTGAATCTTATTTTCTAGGCCACTGTTGCTATTAATCTATCCACTGGTTTCAAACAGTGTGAAGCAAGATCTCAAGAAGTTTGTTCTGGGTAATAATTAGGTTCAAAAGATCTTATACACAGTGTCTGTTCATCTCAAGTTACTTATCTCTTTCATACATTTAAGTGTTAGAAATCAAGCGGATTTTAAGCGATGGCTCCTTTAAGGTTCTCGTTCTGACTACGCCAATGAGCAATGGTAGTGTATCTGTCCTTAGAAAATATAATATAGGATCTTGGATCGGAGTCCAGACGCAAAGGTGAATTTTTCCGATTCCAAGCGTCGTAGGGGATACTTGGCTGCCGTTCTTAAGAGAGTTTATTTGATGTCGTTTCCCACTGCAGATGAAACATCCAAGTGTACACCTAAAGTTTGTCTTCGTCGATTTTTGTTATGTACTTATCAGTATTAGCCATCAAAAAGATCACGGTACTAATTAAATTCTGTCTAAGCGTAACTCACCCGTTGTAATACTCACGTCCAAATGTAAATTATCCAAGATTTATAAACTGCACTCTTGCTGGACTTTCTCTGCCATTTATTTTTCTTTTTATATTCCTTTCTTAGGAGTCTGCGTGTCGATTAGGTATGAAGACTTTTCTATGTCCATTTCTGTCGTTTCTGTTTGACTCAACATATTTATTCTGCTTTATTTAATACGGCTTTAGAATATTGTTGATGGATGAGTACGTTTTGGAGAAATTCAATTCATTCCGTCAAACTTGCACCTTTTAAAGCATCTAGTCCTCCAGCGTCTATAGGTTACATGATAGGTGCAACCTTTAACAGCACTGTTTCGATCTCTTTAACAAGCGATAATTCTCAAATTTGTCCAAATTGTGAGAAAAGTTGATTTTAAAATATCACCTAAACCACTTACCCATCGACGAGCTAATTCTTGGTACGCAAGATACATCTTTTACAATTTACTTGGGAATACGACATTTCGTCCACGATCCCCATTCGTTCTAATACTGGCACTGTCAAATGTTCTTTAGAAGCAGGGAGATAGTGACGATGTACAGTTTATCCGTGTTCGTGGTAGGTGTTTCCTATCTCTTCGTAAGCTGCTATGTCAGAAATCACATTGAAATGAATGACTCGCAGCAACGTGGCACTTGTGTTTGCTACAACATTATACTCAATAGAAGCAGAATACATAAACATGATGTGTATTCCTTTATTCGAGTCAATAGGGAAGCAAAAATATTTGTTGTTGGTGTATTTTACATTTGGTGCCATGTTCATATTTCCACACAGTATAGCACACAAATAGGTAGAAAATCTAAAAGACAGCGTTTTGCCGTCGTCCAAATACTTTTTAATACCAATGCAACTTATGATACTCGAGCTGTACACTTAAGTGCATTTTCTCTAGTGTTTTGCCAATATCATTGCATGAAATGGTTTAATCACTTTGACGAAATGTTGAGCATTAAAATAAAACAAATAACAAACAACATCATTGCTTACACACACTATACACGCAAACATAAGTATATACTATCATACAATAGTGGTAATTATGTTGCATGGATTCGGTTTTTGTTTCATGTGGAAAATTTGAGAATTATCGCTTGCTAAAGAGATCGAAACAGTGCTGTAAAACGTTGCACCTTCCAAACAAAAACCCTGAAACTTAAATGATACTCATTTTTAAAGGTTCAGTTTGTTTATGCACGTGTGCCCTTTGCATTCTTACAGGACAACATTTTTACATTTTGTTCGGACTCATTTCATTCTCATGTAGAGTCTTTGACCTTCCGAAGGTTATCACTACATTTAATATGGGTCATTATAATCTATTGTTCCCGAATTGTTTTAGTCACAGCCGTTTAAACGTAATTATGAGTTCGTAAAGCTATTAATAATATACGTACAATATATGTAAATGTGATGACTAGTCTAACACGATCTGAGGTATAGGTAATGCGTTATTTATTAATATGTCCTGTGTCCAGATAACCACTATTTAGCCGGTTGCTATACACGGCGTGTTGATGGTATATTGTCATGTGTTGGATAGATGTTGGAGTATTGAGGACTTCACACAGAGTGTTAATGTTATAGTGTGGGGTGTTGGATAAGAGCTGGCGGGTATTGGTAATTTCACGGCGGATTGTTGATGGGATAGTGTGGGGTCTTTTATAGTAGAAAACGGGGTGTTGATCACTACATAATGCCGGTTGTTAGTATAATGCTGGTATTCGATAGTATATGATATTGTGTTGGTCATTGCATACCGCTAGTTGGACAGTGTATGTGGTGTGCTGGATTCAGCTTAACAGTACCATTTCTGTTTGTCCTTATAAAATGTTTGACACCGTATAAACTTAAGATCCTATATACGCTTTTGATCTCATGAACACTTTCGATCGTTATAAAGACTCTGACCCTATAGCACTATACTTATGTTGAACCTATATATAATTTTAACATGGGATTTCCCCCATTGAAGCGCAACCGCCCCACCCGTATAAGTCTATCGACAATTATAACATAGGATTTCCATTGAACTCCAAGTGTTCCATAAATGTAAGTTATGTGCTAATGTTAGACACCATATGACCCCAGAACCACCACATAACTATTTAAATATACTACCCCGAACTGTATTTTTCAGATTTAAGTCCCTATCCAGAACGTTATCATCTCAACTAAAAACTGTTCTCTTTCTCTATTCTTACCCAAGATACATAGATTGTTGGTACTTGGAGTTTGAATGATGGTTCAAACATTCGTAAAGCACTGGCATTGGTCAACTTAATTGTCTGCACCTATATTTGGTGCCTCTTTATTAACATAAATGTTGTGTATTGGAACTCAACACTCAAATAAGAAATAGTCATGAACAGAATTTAACAAATAAACAGAAACTGTCAATTTGGAGAAAGTAGTTTTGAATATATCTTTATACCATTACTACATCTTGCAATTTGAACTTTTCTAATAAAATATTACCTTAATATTAAGTGCCTCAGACATGTTGCATATATATATGTATGTATATATATATATATATATATATATATATATATATATATATATATATATATATATATATATATATATATATATATATATATATATATATATATATATATATATATATCCAATGCGCACTGCGTAGATCTATCTGATGTACTCAGTATTTCGCACTTAATGCAATTTTAAAAACTAGTAAATTAGGAGCATCAAACCAGTTATTTAAAAATTAAAATATCGGGACAAATATATCTATACAAACACTTACTTTGCCTACATTTTATGTAACGCAATCAGGGTTTTTTCTTCAAAGAAAGTGTGATCTTTATTTAGTAAAATGCTTGCGTGATCCTTTTTTTATTAGCAATGTGTTGTTTTTTTTTTATAGCCTCCAAAAGCCTTTCAGTACGATTTAATGTGGTGTCTCACATTGTTGATCTTTCTCTTCGTCCTGATACTGCAATTATTATTATGTTAAAATGATATCGACTTGCACTTAGGGAGAGTACTAAGGTACCTTTTCATTTCAGATTACATCAAATGAATAGCATTTATAATTATGACGTAAACTGTTCATATATTTGCATACATTGCTCGTTTCGTCATTCAATACATATGGATGGATGGATGGATGGATGGATGGATGGATGGATGGATGGATGAATGGATGGATGGATAGAAAAACAGACAGACAGATAGATAGATAGATAGATAGATAGATAGATAGATAGATAAAGAGATAGATATATACTTTGTCTAGAGAAGGTGTCCCCTTTTGTCACGTTTCTTTATTCTTGTTTAATTTTTCTGACGATGGTGCTCCTTCACGTTCTATTCAGGTAATGTATGTATCTGCAATCTTACCACTTATTGATCTTTGATAAGTAGTATTCATTGGACGTTTACCTTACGGATTTTCTAATGGTATATTTACAACCTATTCTGATTAGTTGAAGTTATTTTATTGAAAGAGGTGAACTGAAATGGTGTACGTTTTTGTAAAGCCCCTGCACTGTAATTCAAAACGTAAGACACTTTTTTAAAAAAAACAAAACTTTTTAACAACCTCAATTCAACCACGTGGAAAATGGAGATGATAAGAGCAGAACTTAATGCAGATCAGCTCGAACTGCACCTCAACAGTGTTGAAGATTTATGTGCATGGCCTCAAGAAAATGATTAGTAGTAATTACTTTAAGATTCTGATTCTAAAATCCCCATTCCATAATTTCTACTTTCTACTTTTGATCATGGTTTATAAATTAAAATTGTAATTAATCATTTCGAATAAAAAATTTCAAAATTTAGTACTTTTACAACGCTCTTGTCACCAAAATTCACATCCCCGTGTTGATGGCTTATTCGATTCCTACGGGAAATCTCATTTGATATTACAGGTTACCGGTACATCATCCAATAAAATATAATTGTTCGCGTGCTCCTCCCATTTAAACACCAATAGCATTATTCACATCGGGTATTTAGTCACGTGATTTAATGACTAGTCTCACTTGGCTGATACCAAGGAAGTATTCAACTATTTATCCGAGACGAAACACACACCAAGCCACACTTAAAAAAGATTAGTGCTTTTCAAATGTTCGATTAATGCAAAGTCGTATCAGCACGTCGTAGCCATAATGCTGGGATGAACTAGGTTTTAAACACAGACTTAGTTCAACGGACAAAAGCTATGGAGAGTCAATTATTTCAGACACACGTTCCTTTAAGGTAAGCAAAAATCTGACAAATCTGATATTTAGGTGATATGAATAACTAACATGCTATTCATTGAAAACTGCCTCTCTTGAAACTTGATTAAATATATCATTCAGTTTGATCATAATTTGAACTAATGATGATTCTTATTAGCAAAAACTATAGTAAATATCATTCCTTGGCTAAATACAACCATCATCTACATAACATAAATTCTCATCAAAATAATATGATAATTTTATATAATGAACACGTGGCAGAAATATCACTCCTGTACACTGTCTTCAGAGAGATTTCCATTGAGATGTAACCTTTGTTCCATTATATGCTGAGGAAGGAAATCATTTATTTTGGATTTCCAATATATTGTCATACTTAATTTACACTGCAGTAGTAGCAGTAGTAGCAGTAATAGTAATAGTAGTGGTAGTAGTAGTAGTAGATGTAGTAATCGTAGCAATAATAGAAGTAGTAGTATTAATAGTAGTAATAGTAGTAGTAGTAGTAGTAGTAGTATTGTGTTGTGTGTTGTGATGTGATTTAGATTTTTAACGTAGCTTTAACAATGTTTCACGCTACGATGTCTGCAATGTGGCAGTTTATAGTGATGTCTAGCACTGGGGCATCATGTCGCAGACATGCAGCATGATGTCCCACCCAGTCACATTATCCTGACACCAGGCCGACCAGTCCTAACACTAACCTCTTAATGCTGAGCGCCTAGCGAGGCAGCTGTTAGTACCATTTTTGTAAGTCATTGGTATGACTCAGCCGGGGATCGAACCCACGACCTCTCGCATCCTAGGCGGACTCTCTAACCACTAGGCCACCGGAACGGTTAGTAGTAGTATTAATAGTAATAATAATAGTAGTAGTCATAGTAGTAGCAATATGAGTAATAACAATAATAATAATAATAATAATAATAATAATAATAATAATAATAATAATAATGATAATGATGATGATAATAGTAGTAGTAGAAGAAGAAGTAGTAGTAGAAATAGGAGAAAAATAGGATAAGACATGAATTAAGAGAAGACTTATTGCTCAATTGAAATTCCGTGAAGAAATATTTGTAATGAACAGTACCTATATTATGTATTTTACAATAGAAGGTATATACTATATTTTACAACAGTAGGTACATTTTGTGTTATTTTGTTAAGCAGAACGCTTCTCGATAGGATTGGTAAAGTCTTTGTAAAATCGATCAGAAAGCAAAAGCAAACCTGTGAAAATTACGTACCATACATCATGAGCGTATGTTTGGGTGGAAAAAGTGAATATGTCCATGTGCCGTATCGTACATAGATAATTGTGTTCAATCAACTGGATATCAGTAATACATTCATCCATTATTCCTTATTTCATAATTGCTCTACCGGAAACCGTTCATGCCGATGATCTTTCGTAAGGAATATATTGAGTTAGAGGCATAAATATAAATAGTTTCAATAACTATTAACGTGAGATAAACGTTCGTTAAATTAAATATAAAATTACTGTGTTTGTATGATGAAGAACATGTTTTCGTACATACTTACATACTTACATTGTGTTGTGCGTAAGGGAGAAGACTTATCATTTGTACAACTTTATGCATGCGTGGGAGACAGAGGTACAGAAACAGAGACAGACAGAGACAGACAGAGAGAGAGAGAGAGAGAGAGACAGAGAGACACCGAGAGAATGAGGAGAAGTCTCAAAATATGAACAGTCATATTTAAAGGAAAACTAATTAGACAATTAGATACAAAATGAAAAATAATAAAGATAAAATATGTGATAAAATTTGTCATGATTCGTAAAGTCAGAAAATTAATCTTGGACCACATCGGAGTAAAAGAGAGATTTCAGTTTCAACTAGTCGTTATTTAAATAATCTTGTTCTCGATAATTTGTCCATAAACAGACCTTAGATACATATCTGAAACATTGCTTTGTTTACTTCTCAAACTTACATTTGATTTATTGCCTGATAGTACATACTATATGATTGTTAAAGAAGAGAAAGAAGACAGCTGGTACTACTCTTCTGCGTTATAAACACATAAACAGGAAAGATCGTCTTACAGTTTTATTTTTACTTGCGCGTTTCATAAGAGTGTATCATAGAATATAGAAAGAAAACAGGAAGATATGGATTTCATTTTAGAAAACATAATATTCTGATCTTTTTCAATGTTTCCAGGTTTGTGACCCATACCCACAAAGGTTAAGAAATATAGGAAAAACAGATTTTCTTGATCATTTGCGGTGTTCAAAACATATGCTGAGTTTATCAATTAACAAAACGACAAAAGGTTTTTGATTTGATAGATAGATAGATAGATAGATAGATAGATAGATAGATAGATAGATAGATAGATAGGTAGATAGGTAGATATATAGATAGATTTATAGATATATAGACATAGACAGATATACAGACAGACAGACAGACAGATAGATAGATAGATAGATAGATAGATAGATAGATAGATAGATAGATAGACAGACAGACAGATAGACAGACATATAGATAGATAGATATATAGATATATAGATAGAGAGATAGATAGATAGATAGAAATAGATAGACAGACAGACAGATAGACAGACAGATAGACAGAGAGATAGATAGATAGATAGATAGATAGATAGATAGATAGATAGATAGATAGATAGATAGATAGATAGATAGATGCAACCAGGTATATGAAAAACATAAATTAATACAAATATTTGCTGAAGGAAAACTTCCCCAGTTCTTCTTTTATTACACCAACGGTACCGTGATCATGGATTTTAATAAAATTCAATTGAGCCTTAAAGTTGTCACAGGAAACGTTTGCTAAATCAAAGTCTTTCCTTGAATTATTGGAACATATGTATTAGTTATTCAATATTTATATCAAGTAATTTAATGTCATAAAATAAATTCATAACTAGGATAGAAATAAAGAAATTAGATTCATTCTACTATTCTTAAACTGGCGAGTGATAGTCGGTATACATTTTTTTCTAGAACCTTACTTAATTTTTGTAAGTTGCTAAACACATTTAGGGGAAAAGAAGTAACAAATCATTCCATCCTAAGTCCTTTTTTCTGCCTGAATCTCTTTGCTTTGGGCGCAGTGAATTTATCAAATAAGCAAATTAACTCTGTATAACTATGCGTTTTACATTTCTTCAGATATGTATAAAATCGGTGAGATTGACTTATATTGGACTAAATTTGTATCTATAGTGCCCATAAAGTCGTCTTGAAAATCCTTGAAACAGCTAAATAGTATTATGTTTCTTTTTCAATACAAAATAAATCATAAATGGTTCTTTCTCTTTCCGCCTAAAATGTATAAAGCCATGCAAATGCTGAACGATCCTTGTCTGTATTTAGGTTAAAAATATTACTAGATGTAATTTTTTATATTAAAATAAAAACAACTTAATCTCTAACATAGATCAATAACACTTAAAATGTCTGCATTCTTCAGTAGTATTCAATAGGCAGCTACAGGAGCAACTTACGCTGAATTAAAAGCACCGCAATACGGATTTGTTTGTAGTTATATAATAACGCTGTAGTTAAACAATAATACTGTAGTAATTAAATTGTATTGATCAGTAACTAAATACGATAATAGAGATGAATTCAATGGGACAGTTAAAGGATGAATAATTATTAAATCGTTGAATTTGGGAGAGAATAAATTGCATTGACAATTTGGGTGAGAACAAATTGTATTCATATAAATCTCAAAGTTTAAATTTTAATAGAAATGTTACAGAAATATTAAGCTGGCATCATCGTCATATTGAGATATTCCAATTGCATACACGATGAAGACGACGTACTTTACGTCATACGTCAGTAAGCTGCCATAGCCAAAACGAGTAAGTTATATAGCATACATAATGAAGACGACGTCTTTTACGTCATCAAGACGAGTTATCTGTTATTGTTATTATGTAAACATGATGAAAAACGTATGCATATTTTTAGTCTTAATGACATATTGCATTAAATAACAAATGAAGTTTAGCCATTCTCCCTATCAAACTCGTTCTTTCATGTCAACTAGGATCAAATCGTGACGTTGGTTTTGCGTGTCTATCATATAGTTTTCATTCTGGGAAAAAATTCAAACCATATTTAACTTTAAACAGTCATATTACAATTGACGATGAACTCACATACTGAGCAACACAATTTCATGAGATTGAATTTTACTTTTAACTCTGATGCAACAATTCTGCGTCAAAGTATATAACCTCTTGGTAATATATGTTGTCTGATTTTGAGGCGAAAATGCCGTTGATGTAATTCGTATAGTGTGTATTTGTCATTTAGAGAGTACACCGTAATTCTAACCTCTTATTTGCCCTCTGTCTTAATGCGAGGAAATTTCAATCGGTTTTATTATATTTGAAAATGACAAATATATTCACAAAATGACATTTTGACTTCGACTTTCATTCAGGAATGTGAGAAAGAAAATCATTTGTATGCATCGGTGTTAGATAAGTTCCCCTTCGGGATCAGGATTTTGCGTCATGTGTCAAAACTAAATATTTATCATTGGGTGTAATTTTCCTATCGTACATCGATGAATCTGGGACTCTGTTCTTAATATGATAAACTTCTGACTGATGACAATCCGAAATCTAGTGACAACAATAAAATAAAACATAACTGTTATAGTTTTGATAGCTGTAATTTAGAATTTTTGAAATCGAACTTTCTTTTGACATATGTAACACAATGTTTATTATATTGAAAATCTTGATTTATGATTTTATATATAATTGAAATGTGTAAATACTCACCAAGGTCATTTCGAAGGTCCAGTTTAAACCATCATTTTGAAATTTATCACCTAAAATGCATTTAAATTAAGAAACACTGAGTGTCCTATTTGTTGAACAAGAGTTTGTGAACATGTTAGATTTAGCTAGCAAGTAAAAATATCTAACTTAAGTTAGAAGACTACCGTGATTTTTCTTTTAAAACAGACACATTAACCAAAAAGCAACGTTAAGACCATTTGACGGTATATCGTAAAATGACTTAATTAACCAATTAGAACATCATCATCCTTTTTTCGTCAAGAAGAAAAAGAAACATAAGTTGTAATAAGCAGGCTTTAATGACTATATTCGAAACTACTTTTGGTCGCATGGCACGATACCGCAGCTAACAGAGATAAAGTAACAATCTGAACATTGCCGACCTATTATGTGGCAACATATTTGTTGCACGCCGCTGGATGTGAACCGTAATACATACGGACTTTATGCGTATTCCTACAATTAAATGTGAGGTTATTTCTCGGCTTAACGGAAATGTCCTAGGGATTTTCCAACTGTTACTTAAGATCACAAAACGGTATGTCGTATAATGAATTGTTCAATATTCAATCACGTTAAATTGTGGTAAATATGTCAGTGATGCATTCTCTGTAAGTAATTTATACTGCCCAATCCGTTATTTTTGAAAGGGAAGAATTGTATGTACTTTTGATTGATATAGTTAAATAGGCCCCAACCGATCGTCCATTTATGACTATGCTGTTATTTTAATTAATATCAGTTTTCGCTTTATATTTATTAAGGTCAGATCCATTGCATGAAAGAACTTACATGTATGTATGTATGTATGTATGTATGTATGTATGTATGTATGTATGTATGTATGTATGTATGTATGTATGTATGCATGTGCGTGTGCGTTTGTGTGTCTGTGAATCTGTGTCATTGTATTTGAGATAATTGTAAGTCGAAAAAGTTTCTCTTTTGACTGGGAGTCCATGTGGCTGATTGGTCTAAAGCGCTCACCTGTATCAACCACTGACCTCTCACTTCTCTCAACGTGGATTCAGACTTGACCGGTGTGTGTACATGAGGAAACTTGCCCGTATCTTGCAGCTGGTAGGTGGTTCATCTAGGAATTTTCCCGGATTCTTCCTCCACCAAATATACTGGGTGCATTGTACAGCCTATCACACAACACGCCAACAACAATTTTCGTTTGATTACTGTCATTTGATTTTGTTTATTGATCCAAATCTTCCGATTTTTCAGACCTATTCCGACATACGCAGAAACTTGTCTACCCCATCCATTCCAGCCCATGACAGCATGGAATACAATATATCAGTTCAAGAATAATGAAGAGGGAAATGCTGCGGCAAAATATCTTTCATTTTTGACCCATAGACATCAGATATGTGCACTTGCGGAACGTCATTTTGGACAGATCAAGTCACCACAGGAAAAGGTTTTAAACCACTTATGCGAAGAACATGACATACGTAAGAGAGGTCTTCCTCTGACAAGTCGGGTTGTATTATTTCCGACGGAGAAAACAGCAACGGATTGTAGACCAACAATGAATTTCCTTGTTGCATCTAAGTCAATAGAGTCAAGCCAGAACGTAAACAAGATCTCGGCTCCAATTATCTTGCCATGCAATAAACCATTTCAACCGAACAACAGCTATGGAAGGAAAGTATTTCCATGCCTTCATTGTAGATACACGACAGACAGAAGGAACAATCTAAAACGTCATATGCTGACAATGCACCAGACATGTTCAAAAGTTTTAGAATGCTGTGGAATTTTGTTCGGCACCAAGGCGTCGCTAAGAGAACATGCTGCAATTTTTCATTATCATGGCTACACGTGCTTCTATTGCGGAAGACGCTTTTGTCGGAAGGCATTATTAAAACGCCATCTCTCAGTGCACAATGGGCAAAAGGATTTTGTGTGCTCTACGTGCGACTATGCAACAAGTCATAAAAGCAATCTGGAACGACATCGAAGGGTTCATTGTCGACTGGAGGATGAGAAAAGTGGAAATGAAAGTGATGGTAAAGCAGATAAAACTTCTCCATATTGTGATAAATGGATTGCTGTAAACTTTTCTGAACATAAACAAACCAAGTACGAAGAGGCCGTTTCCTCGAGTGACGAAAGCGAAGAAATTAACGTTGACTGAGAGTATTGATTGTCTGAAGCAGCAATAAATAATTAGGCTCCCAAGAATGAATCATATATGGAAATAATTCAATGTCATAATTGACCAAAGAAACGTTTCAATCACAGTATCTGATAAATGGATCCTGTTTGTGTATTGTTATTTCATTTTCTGTTTAACAACTATGTGAGTTTGAAATTATAGTGTTCAACAGGAATCATTAAAGAGTTAATAAACGTCAAACTGAAACCTACAGTACTTGTGCCATTTTCCTTACGATCAACGTTGGATTGCTATCTTCACATACGACTTTATTTAATGGTGTAACAATATGACGCGTCACAGATCTTGTAACGCAATTGAATATAATGTTATTCCATGATTTCAGAACATTATCTCAACAGCAGATTACACATGTTCAATCGCTGATCATAGCATGCGGTATAGAAAATGCCCTATAAGAACTTTAAAGATAACAAGAACGTTACAAAGCATGTGTTCAAACGCTAAGAATATCATTTTGTTTATGACCTGGCACATAACAAGTCTGAAGTTGGTGTACAAGAAATGTATGTGTCGTAACGCTAAGCATGGCATCCTTGTAAGAAAATGGCCTTTAACAATTTTGAAGTTAGTGAAAAAGAACGTTAAAAGTCATGTGTTGAAACTTCTTAATGATGTATCAATACTTATTAATAGACACTAATTGTACAAGCTTTGGATACAAGAAGTACCAACATAATGATCCAAACTGTGATGCTATTGTTAACGATAACGAATAGGTTTTGGTATTATTCGGCTTGTGATACTATTGGTAACGATAACAATTAGGTTTGGGTATTGCTTCATATGAAGACGTAATTACAGCTGATCATTGTTTATGCAGTTCACAACACAAAATAGTTTAAAATCAGTGAACGTCTGCTGAAATGGGGAAAGAGAGTTTTGATTCTGATTTCAATAACGCAGAAATGTTATGTACCTAGCTTTTAAAAATAATGCTGACTCGTTGCATCTATGCTCTGTTATTATTAGAAGAATCTACTATGCATAAGTTGAGTTGGAGCTGGAAGCATATGGGAAGAAAGAATTGATTAACAATATTGTTGGTAGAACTCTCCATTGTATTTTTGTGTTGTAATTATTATTATTGTTGTTGAGATTATAGTGATGTTGTTGAGATTATTATTATTATTATTATTATTATTATTATTATTATTATTTAATAATGATTAGACTATTTAATTTGCGAAGCTGCCACATTCTATCCATCCTCCCCCTATACATGTATGTAGCTTCAAAAGTTAACTTTACTATCAGGCAAATGTAAACCACCAGTGAATAATTATCCTATGGGTTTATGTAAAAGTTAAATCAATGCTTTGATATATTAATTGCAAATACCTTTTCCATGAATGAATCGTTTGTATGTTTCACAATGTCTGCCTTATGATTAGAACATATATTAGTCTACATCACTTTTGCATGTTAATATGCTAATAACGGGATTAATGTAAAATGGCATACAATGGTTAAAGTCCCTTCCTCCATACCACTATAAATGTTCGCAAATTAGAATACGCCGATTAATTTGATTATAAATTATTTCGTATTTCAAAACAAATTTTAAAAAAAATACATAGCACACATTATGCATCGTTGTTGTGCATAACTGGTTAATCAGAACAAATTTCTAAGATACCAATTTTAACCTACGTGTGTGGGGGTGGGGATGAGGAGATCATAATTTCCTCGACATGTGTTAAACTTGTATAATATTTATATTAAGTTGACTGCGACGGAAATAAAGGATTTAGCAAATGAAAGGGAGTTACGGAAGCCCTTAAAAGGAAACAAATGTTTAACAAAGTCGTTATTACATGTTATCGTTTTCTCTCACTGCAACGGTATATTGTCGAATATTTCCAAGTAAAATGTCATATTTTCAAAGTCATAAACCACTCTTGGGCCTCTTGACCCATCTTATGTCTAATAGTACACTATGATGCTGGAATACAAGGGAAACAGCCTCACGTATATTAGTAACTAATAACTACACTTATAAATCTACGATCTCACACAGTAACATGTTATAGATGGCCTCTCTGGCGAATATCGGGTATCCGAAATAGCTAGTCCAACGTTTAAATGATAAATCACATGCTTAGAACGTTGATAATTTTTTTAGACAATAGTAAGGACTTCGTAATTATTCGGATAACGCGCATCAATACATTTTCAATGCGTATTTTGAATATTTGTTCAAGAAATGACAAGTAATTAATTTATATCTTTTATTTTTATTTTAAATGTTTAACACTAATTTGCAAAATTGAGTTTATTCGCTTTGCATCTTCCACAAACGACAGAAACCCCTGTCCCTTTTGCCAAGAATTGAAATATTGACAACATAGTTTCTTAATGTGCGTATTTCCCAGCAAGGATCATTGGTTAGAGATGGTCATATTTCCAGATGACATAGAGAGGAAAGCATTAAATTGAGTTTTATGGTGAAATCTGACTACACATTTACCTGGTAAACAAAAGAATTATTACTCTCCACGTAAATTTAGTCAGGTGATATCATGCGTTAAATTCAATATCATGCTTTTTATGTCAACACTTATTATAATTCCCCACGAAGAATTTTACACATTCTAAAACTTGCAACGCGATGAAAAATTAAAAGCCTTTTCACTATCAGATCTTCTACTGCCGTTTCGATCTGTCTATCTATCTCTCTATATATGTCTATTTATCTATGTTCTTTCCTATTTTGTATTTCCTGTCACACGAAACTGTTGGAAAACAAAGCTTAAATATTCGTGCGCTCAAGTTTATATAGTGTCCCTTTGCTTGAGCGCAGAATCACAGATAAAATAAATATTGAATTGTCAAAAATTGTTTTTGTATCTTATTTATCCATACATCTAACTGTCTGTTAAGTTGGACTATTATTATAAAAGAAATTATTCTTCGGGGCCTTGATTTAAAATATATTTGAAAATGCAAATTGGTCATACTTTTGAAGTCGATGGTATTTTGTACCCAACTCTTTTCAAGTCATTCTAAAACTGATAAGATCTCGATATATATGGCTACTTAGTAGCTGAGCGATCATAGATCAAACTTCTAACGTGTCTCATTCTACTACAGTGAGAAGAATCAAATCCGCTGCATTTTTTTTTTAAAGAGTCCCTCTCTTAAAGGTGTCAAGCAAATTTTGTACAATGTTTAAGTTTGTCTAAGGAATGGATTTGAATTAACAGACAATAGTATAGGTCTCGATTACTGCGTCGTTCATTCAAAACGACTGTCAAAATATAGCAATAGAAGGATGACATTGGAAAGTCTTTAGTTGGAGATTTTACTATCTATGAAAGATTTCTATCTATCTATCTCTCTCTCTCTCTCTCTCTCTCTCTCTCTCTCTCTCTCTCTCTCTCTCTCTCTCTCTCTCTCTCTCTCTCTCTCTATATATATATATATATATATATATATATATATATATATATATATGGTTATAATTTTCTAGTGCGTGATAAATCTACACGTTGAATATTTCTGAATGCATAAATGTGTCCCTCTCTGAGTCATATCTACTTCAAGACTTACAGAGAAATTCCCTGTTTTCGTTTCATCTGTACCTTAATTTCTTTCTCTTCATTTAATTTCTGATTATTTCGATGAAAATTAACACGTGGTAAAAAGTAGACTACGTGCATGTATACGGTTTATTTTACATACGTCGATTAATATCGTTTTCAGTACTGCAATGCTGCAAGTGGGACCATATGTCAATGCTGGTGGTAAAAGTGTTATCACATTCAAATGGTTGCTCACGAATCAGGCCTTTCCCGTTGTTACTCCATGTACAATATAAATCCATTAGTGACATAGTGCTGCTGAACAATAGAGAAATATAGACGTAATTGTATATCCCCGGTTAAATATCAGACATTCACAGATTGTATAGATATGATCTGCTCACGTTCAGACATCTGCAGCTTTTAGTTGTTTCGAATAGATTTAATGTTTGATAAATACACAGTATAATGCTAGGTTTATTAAAACATGCCGAACTTCATTTCAGCTGTTGTCTGTCTTTGTTTGCAACTGAGATTTGAAGAGGGGTTTTGTGACCGGTCGCTTGTACCTGTAGAGGTGTGAATTCATGCCTAAATATTACAACATTTTGGCATATAATTTACCAATCGCTTGCCAATTTTATAAGCTGTACAGTATCACAGCCAAAGAAACAAATGCACAGCTTTGTTAAGCACTCTTTTTGTACCCAAACGCAGTCGTTAAATTAAAAAATTGTCTTTAAACAATGTAATTCGTCAAAACAGTGAGATAAAACAAAATAATGAAGTTAGCATAGGCAAATTTCCTAAAAGACATGGAACCGAGATGACATCTGAGTGTTTAAATGTCTGACAAGTGGTGTAATATGTTAGAGTTGCATCATATCAGGTATACCACATAAAAGTAAAATATTGATAAATTTACTTTTTATTTATTAAAAAACTACTATTCAATTCAAATCCTGTTCAAAAGCTACTTTATGCGAAACATAAATTTAGGACTCAGCACTCTTAAATCTCTCTAACATTTTTTTTACATTTACATGCCTTTGCTTAGATTGGATGTGGTATTGCAGACGTTCGTCGTTTTATTACGATATTATACCACAATGATAGAAAACGATATCTACCCAGGTGCTTTTACGGCTCACAGCTGTGCCATCGGTTCCAGGATAACTTAAATTAATTTTTACATGTGTGACTACCATTTAATATCGATAGAGGATATTTAAGACGTTTGTATGTGATGTGATTTCGATTTTTAACGTAGCTTTAACAATTGTTCCGTCATATCGCTACGATGTCTGCAATGTGGCAGTTTATAGTGATATCTAGCACTGGGGCATCATGCCGCAGACATGCAGCATGATGTCCCACCCAGTCACATTATCCTGACACCAGGATGACACCTCTTAATGCTGAACGCCAAGCGAGGGAGCTGTTAGTACCATTTTTGTAAGTTTCTGGTATGACCCGGCCGGGGATCGAACCCACGACCTCCCACAAAGTTTGCAGACGTTCGTCGTTTTATTAAGATATTATACTTAAATGATAGAAAACAATATCTACCCAGGTGCTTTTACGGCTCACGGCTGTGTCATCGGTTCCAGGATAACTTAAATTCGTTTTTACATGTGTGACTACCATTTAATATCGATAGAGGATACTTAAGATGTGTGTATGTACTGAGTGACAATGTAAATCGCTGATAAAGAACTACGTTAATTTCCATAAGGTTTATCTCAGAAAGAAAGACTTTTTAAAAAAAATAAGCGATACTAAGTCAAATACGTAGACAAGGATTTTCAAATAAAGGTCAATAAAACCATATATATTATATAATAATATAAGAAAACTCCCGGTTTGTTTATGATGTACCTCTAACAAAATTAAATTCATCTCGAATAGAAGTAAATTTTCAGCCGTTATTAAAAATGACTGTCAAAAAACCCTACATGTAGTAGAAAACAGTGATGAACACAGACAAGATCAACTGTCATATTTTAGATACCGATATATATTTTTTCTTAAAGTAATTCAAATATATCTCTACCGTATCTCTGAGTAGGTATTAATATAAGTGATACGATGGTCTTCTTGTTGCATATACTGTGTTTAGAAATATTCTAATTCGCATTGGGAATTTAGCTATATCAAAAATCATGAGACAATATTTCCGAACTATTTAAACCAGGATTTGATAGATCCTCATATTTGTTACCTTATCAATGTGGAGCCAATACAGCAGCGTAAACTCTAAAACGTTCTCTTCAACAAAAGCTTCACTGCTGGCTTCACCTAACATATAAAAAAGCCAATCAAATCTGGGTGCACAGGTCAAAGTTTGATTAGCATGCCAGACATACAACGCACGAGCAGCATGATTCCCGTGCATTTTGTTAATGTGTTGTTGTTTCTTAACTTAGATTTTGTCGGAAACATAATTTTTAATTTTAAGTGAGGTTAATATAATAATTTCATTTTCTTACATAATAGCAGTATCCTTCAAATGCAGTGCGTGCATGACCTATACGATGGGTTCGTATCTGTACTCTGATTCCATCTTTTATGATTAGATATTTATTCAACATTCACTTGCCGGGTTTTGTAAGCCGGTTCCATCAGGGCTTTATACTAGCAGTACAAATATGCATCAGCCGATTGCGGGTTTTATTGTCACTTTATGGATGTTTAATATTCGATTCTACGCATTTTGATATCTGAATTACTGATATCAGAATGATAGACCTTTGAAATCTGTATCACCAAAAATATTCTCAAGCTGACGTTTATCTTTTGCTTTAAGTGTTTACTTTTTCATATGATATGTCGTCATGACTGAAATAAAAACTTTAGTGCTTTTAGTTTATATATTTTATTTTATTTCCCTCTATTTTCGCGCTTCATTTCACTTTTAAAAAGCCATGCAATAGTCAAGCTGGATAGGACAAAAGGGTCTGCCCACTTGAGTCACATAAGCATGTCATAACGGCTATTCATAACCAGCAGTTTGGATTCATTAAGTTTCTATTACTTGCGCCTTGACCAGATGCTGTTGAAATTGTATGGTTCCCTTCGAATTTTAATTATGTTTGCAATGGTTGGAAATGCTCTTTCCGGCATTAGATCGAATAAAATGAGGCAATGGTTCAGTCTAGTGTCAAACGTCTCTACTGATCCAATTGTGCAGCTGACCATGGCTTCACTGAGTCGAGAAAGAAGAAAAGACTGTAGCATGGTATTTCAGATTTATTGTGTCACGCTGGCTGTGATTACTATAAAACAAATGTGTTTATATAGAGGGAAGAACTACAAAGGTCCAGAGGGGACATATTTCACTCTTATTCTAATCCATAGGATCCGTAACGACCTGCCGCAATTGGTATCTACTGAATTTTATCATGATATACGTTTCGTCCTACCCTAACAGGACAAAAGTGATCTCTAACTGGTTACACAGTTCGTCCCATCATCTGGAAATATGCTATGCAATCCAGTGCGATCTGGACTGATCATTGGAAAAGATTACAAGAACGATGCATCTAAAGAAACATATACTGACAGAAGATACACAAACATTATTCTCTCTCTCTCTCTGTCACTCTCTGTATCTGTCTCTCTGTATGTATATCTCTTTCTCTCTCAGAACATTTACCAAATGCAGTCTCAACGGCATTTTTATTTAAGAAGATTACAATCTCTTACTGGAACTGGTTTATTATCACATACATAAAACATTTATTTTAATCAGAATGCAAGAACAGTATTTTGCTGTTTGTTTCAAGAGTGAAAAATGGCAAGGACCATTCCATGCTTACATACGGGTTACAAGGCATTATCAAGAATCTGTAGACGATTATTGTAAAATTAGGGAAGTAGTCAAACAATTTGAACATCATCATTAAAGCATCCGCTGTTGGTTGGATACGTATTTTTCAAGTAATTGAAGAGTTAGATAAATCTGTCCTCCAGGCCCGGCCCTAAGGCAGTGAGATAGAGGCAACCGCATGTGGCCCCGCGCTTTCAGGCAATGTAATTTTGTTTTTGCTTGGGTTCCCGCGCTCACCGCTTGCTGCCTTGGGTCCCGCGTGCTGTCTTGGGCCCCACATATCCATAACGCTTCGTATGGAGTATGAGGTGGAGGATCGAAAAGATCGACAACGCTTCAGAAAGCTTTGAAGCAAATCCAAACTTTGTGAGCGTTAAAACAGCAGATTAGAAGTGTTATAATTTAAACTACATTCTCTGCAGAATCTTGTAACCTGGTGCAAGCTTGATATTAGTTACAATAAACTCGTGTATTTACTGAAAGTAATTCCTCTCCATTAGCCTATTGATATCTAGTAGATTTCGATTACAGCAATGGCATTGATACGTTGATTTATAATTAAAACAAGACAATAAATATAGCGTATTTATTACTAATTTTATTATTATTATTATTATTATTATTATTATTATTATTATCATTATTATTATTATTATTATTATTATTATCGACAGAACGTTATGGTGGCCAGAAAAGTAGAGCTAAGCACATTTCGCAAAGACATACCTGGGCAACCGACATAGGCTGGTCTGGGTGACCCTTGGATTACGAGTCAAATATTGCAAAAAAATCAGCTACGTATGATGATAATTCAAATTAAAATCTTTTCGTTTTGGGGGCATTTTTTCTTCCCGCATTGCTAGCCTAAAAAAGACAAGACACGTACGCACATAAATAGATATATAACTCTATTTACAGACAGATAGACAGATCTCTACGAAAGGCAAACCCTTTTAATGAGAACGAACTCAAAATGTTATACCAATATTTTCATACTACTCTGCAACACACATTTGGAGGTCTACACTCTTAAGACTATCATGACAAGAGATCACTAGAACAAAGTATACACTTTTTAATCAGGGTAACATCACTAGAACAAAGTATACACTTTTTAATCAGGGTAACATCACTAGAACAAAGTATACACTTTTTAATCAGGGTAACATCACTAGAACAAAGTATACACTTTTTAATCAGGGTAACATCACTAGAACAAAGTATACACTTTTTAATCAGGGTAACATCACTAGAACAAAGTATACACTTTTTAATCAGGGTAACATCACTAGAACAAAGTATACACTTTTTAATCAGGGTAACATCACTAGAACAAAGTATACACTTTTTAATCAGGGTAACATCACTAGAACAAAGTATACACTTTTTAATCAGGGTAACATCACTAGAACAAAGTATACACTTTTTAATCAGGGTAACATCACTAGAACAAAGTATACACTTTTTAATCAGGGTAACATCACTAGAACAAAGCATACACTTTTTAATCAGGGTAACATCACTAGAACAAAGTATACACTTTTTAATCAGGGTAACATCACTAGAACAAAGCATACACTTTTTAATCAGGGTAACATCACTAGAACAAAGTATACACTTTTTAATCAGGGTAACATCACTAGAACAAAGCATACACTTTTTAATCAGGGTAACATCACTAGAACAAAGTATACACTTTTTAATCAGGGTAACATCACTAGAACAAAGTATACACTTTTTAATCAGGGTAACATCACTAGAACAAAGTATACACTTTTTAATCAGGGTAACATCACTAGAACAAAGTATACACTTTTTAATCAGGGTAACATCACTAGAACAAAGTATACACTTTTTAATCAGGGTAACGGGAATGCTAATATTGAACACACATCAAGGAAATTATTTTTTTAAATTGTGATGTCGGGTTGAATTGGAGGGGAAACGTATAATATAAGAAATAAATTTTGCAAGTATCAATTTATGTACGTGTAGGATTTAACTACACACAATCACAATAATGGTTGTATAATGCCCAGTATAAATTACTCTGGAACATGGTAGAGGTACACACAATAATCATTTCTTTATGAATATATACCCTTCCGAATAAAAGCAGAATAAAATCATATTTATATACACCAGAATAGTTCACAGTGTTCGAATACCACCCAGTGTAGATACCTTTCAAATGAATACAAATATTTTAAATAAATAAAATTGCAATGGCGATTGAATGTGCTATTATGATACGATACCTATCAACCGCTAATTTTTTGTATAAACTTCTTTGATTCAGACTCAGTCTAAGTAAAATCACAAGGATACATTTTTTAAGTATTGCACAGTTATATACTGAATAAAACAAACAATTAGTTTTATTTAGTACTAAATGCCATACAGAACAAATATCGTTTGATAAGAAGATATTGTGCCCCTGTCTCGACCTGCCCAGGCAATCTTCGTACTAATGAAAACCGAGGCGGGCCGAATACCCAACTTATTATGTGATTCGAATGATCCTAGCAATACATGAACTATTCTGACACACCTGTCTATACTTCCAAGTATACCGGACATCACTTTGACCTCTTTTACTGTATGTCACCAGCATTCATGTAGACCATTATCTTGAACTAGTGGAACAAAACTCCCTTTATACTTAATTAGACTTTTACACTTCCTGACATGGTATAACATACCATGCATGTCATACGTTATTGTTCATAAACAAAGCCTCTTAATGTAGGACTGTATTAATCGCATGGTTCATAGTATATCTCACATAACGCATGGTTTAATTTATCATATGAATGATAATATACGCTATCTTCTATAAGAAATAGTTATGGTGTTATTTCTCACGCTTCGGCATGACATACCTCCCTCAACGCCTTTTGACACTGTTTAAGGCTATATATTAACAAACGCTTTTAAAACACGAATTAACGAAATTCATGAGGATAAAAGATTTCTATCTACATGGACGCGTATATGCAGAGGAGAGACTTGAAATGAATGCTCTATTGTTGTTATAATCTTTAACTGCATCATATGACATACTAGTTCCCCTTTATTTGTTATCTCAAGCGATGTAATATAAATATTACTGCTTATGTCTTTTTTATGTGCCGTTTTCTCCTCCATATAATTCAACGTCGTGTTATCTGCTTGTCGCTTAGCTGTGTCATACATCAATTTTGACATTGGAGTAATTGACTTTTATTTAACTTAAATTTTAATCGCTTAGTGTAACTTACGTAGCTGATAGTTAATGATGAACTGTGTACTGAAGGCTAACTGAAAAGTGTGTATTACCCATACATTTGCACAGATGGATGGATGGATGGATGTATTGGAGTGTGTAGGTGTGTGCGTATGTATATAAACACATTATCTTACAGCATAAGGACAAACTTCTATAATTTTGTAAAACCTACAAGCCGAATAATTCAAGATTCTAGCTTATATTGCACACAAGTAAAAGTGAATGTATCAAATCGGAGCCTATCGTTTTCATTTTTCGCCACGACGCAAAATTTAAAAACAAATCGTGGAATGACTTAGCACGTAGGTAACCCTTTTGACTGATTAAAGCTTATGAATACGTGGGGGGAAAATATCAACTTTCAATAATATGTTTTGATTCAATCAAAGATGTATGTAATTATACTCGTATTCTAGCCATCCGTATGATTATTATTTACTTGATTTTGTGTTAGAAACTGTTACCCGTTTACATGTATTATAATTCCAATATTCTTAGGTAGGGTTTTACGTTGTTTCGTACAAATTCTATTCGAGCTACACTGAAAGTAGACAACATAGAGAAGAGAGGTTTCTACGATGTGTTACCTACATTATATCAATGCTGAGGTCCTTTACAACATTGAATGTCAGTGTGACATTGAATGTGGATGCATTACCTAAAAAATGTGAATGTACATAAAACAGAAATCACACAAATAATTCCCTTAATTACTTCATGGTAGAGATACATACCTTGCAAAATTAACAATAACATATATTCATACTATACATGACATTAATTAATCCCATTAAAATGTGATAACATATATTATTGCATCGTATCATTTTAAGAAGAATGAGGTTTGATTTGATCGGTGAGACAATATTTTAGATTATGCCCTAGTGTGTTTCCCATTTGTATTGAATTTCTCCGTTATGTAAACTTTTGTAGTCTTTGACTGGAGAGCTCCCTTTTCAATATAATGTATGGTCGACAACAATCTACAAAGGACGCAACCGTGAAGAAAGGACTGTTGGCTTGTTGATGTCTAGCACTGGGGCATCATGCCGCAGACATGTAGCATCAAGTTCCACACAGTCACATTACCCTGGCATCTGGCCGGTCAGTCCTAATATTAACTTTTAGTAACATTTTTATAACTCTTTGGTATGATTCGGGCTGGGTTCGCACCCGCGACGAATCGCATCAGAGGCGAACTCTCTAACCATTTAGGCAACCGAGACTGTCCATTTTCTTTTACAGTGTAAACTACCTGACTGTATTAAAGTCGAAATTAGAGTCAAACGAAATGGCCAACATAATTTCTTTCCATAGATATTTCAATTTTTTAGTATTCCTAATACTTTGTTTTCGGGACATGGGGCGTATTGTCGTTAACGTAATGGATGAAACCGTCTACTCGGCTTTGTAAATCTGACTACTTACAATAGAAGCAATTGGCTCCTTCCGATATCGTAAGAGGCTCTTTGATGTTCGGCTGGGCCATACTAAATTAGCAGACAATCCATATAGTCCACAATTATTGGTCCTAAATAGCAAATATAACATGTGCAATTTATTTATTTCCATTCGTGAAAACACTTGAGTGTGAAACTCAACGATTCATGACGATTTTATTTTCTTCATGTGTGTCTCTATTCAGTAGCGATTGAAAACGAATACTGTACTGTATTACTAGCATAAAATAAGCATTTGCTTTGCAAGTAATAAACTGCGAGTGTTGAGTGGAAGAATCTATTCTGAATTAGATTGTTGAACAAACTGAAGAGACTTCGCTAATTCAGCTTATTAAAAGAATGGTGAAGTACAAATTTATCATGCTCTTGCCAGTTATCTTCTAATGTTTAAAAACTTGGACGGTCTGCCTTCCGTCTTGAGGAATCGCCACCACAAATTAGACAGAAAGGTGATACCATATAGGCATGATTGCTGCCAAGAAATTAAATGCCATAACTTCAATTTTCATGTTGTTCTCTTTGGTCGCCATAATTGATACCCAAGTCATCTACCAAGGGTGGTTTTCGGGACCGTGGGAACATGCCCGTTTCAGCTCCGCTACCATTACAATTGATGGCTAAGTTACTTTTCTTTCTTATGTAACAACTCTTTAACCCTCAAGCACACGCGTTTGTTTTAACAAACAAGAGTGACACTCAGAAGAGACAACCCATTTTTTTATGGCATCAAATAACAATTTACCCGTAGGATCTCTCTCCCGTGGGTAGCAATAGATTACATCTCCTACGGTGATTGTTGATGCCTTCGACATTTGATTCTCAATCCTAATTCTTCTTCGAATCTGCTCTGGCACGGCACAATAGAATCACGCTGACTTTACTTGGCTCGCCGTGACATGTGCCTCTAATTCGTGGACGGAAAACAAATAGTTGTTTCTATGCAAGTTCATGGAGAGTTGAAAATATTAAAAGTGAGGATATCATATTACCTAACATTATTAATTAACAATGAAATTCTTGCTTGGAAAGGAGACGTCTAAAATTGCATTGTCAATGGAAAACAAAATGAAGCATGTTAAATTGTTTTGCTAATTTATTTTGCACCTTCGTCGACTTTGTATAATTTGTCCTACTTATTTTTGTAATTGCTAAAGACTTCAATATAATACATTTCAGAACAACCCTCGAACACATAGTTTCAATCACAATTACAAACATTTTGTATGACTTATTTAATTTTCATTTCAGTGTTGTGATATGTGTATATGATTAGGTTTATAATAATTGTAAATTTATATGGGACACATCATTTTATAAAAGAAACATTTTTCTGGTAAATTGTATCATTCATAAACATTTGTTCTAATCAATTAATACAGAATAATTATAGACAATTCGGGGTAAGTAAATTACACGCACTTTTTTTTAGGAAAATGAATCTGAGACAAGGACTTTGATTTTTACAATTCCGGAAATTCAGTCTACTGAAAATATATGCACGTACAATTTTATTTGTGTTTAATTTAAGATTCCAGATGTAAAGTAAATTTCAGCATGATACAATAGGCATACTCTTAACATTTATTTAAAACAATTACTTTACCAAAATTAAAATTATGACAATTAACCTCGATAAAAAGAATGCCAAGTAATTATGAGTAGATAAATGAAAGCCAGTTTCAGTCAGTAGTATATTTTTAAGGAGACGAAGGTTGAAGCGCAAACTCCAGTACACTTCGGCTATTGTTGCCCTTCATTACCGTTAATATTTTCCAAGGCATCTTGAGGGAAACCTGTTTCAGTATTATACGTTTACTACTTCAGCTATTGGAACAATTAGAAGTTTGGAAAATAAAAATACTAGGCATACCCGTACTATCGTGCAGAAAGTTACGGAAAAAGTGGCTTAACCTTAGAGTGAAGCAATATAATCTGGGAATACTTACAGCGTCATATAGACCATGCTCCACGATATACATAGGTGCACAATGCAGATGGAATAATTATAATGCTCAAATCAGATCATACTAAATTGGTCAATGGAGGAGCAAGATTTCGATGTAAATTGCAGATGCAGTTTTCAATCTGCGTGTGATCCTGCCGCAGGAAATTGGAATATTTTGCTAAATATTATGTAAAGCAGGTATGTTGATGTGTGTAAATACAATTCCACCATCTTATAAATTTAAACCACTCTTTCCTCGCATATTCCAGTCGATACTAAGGGTCCGCGCATACAAGTATTGTTTGAAGAATCCATACTTGATAGGCCAACATTTAAAATTATTTTTCATAGGTGAATATTTCATATTATATATATATATATATATATATATATATATATATATATATATATATATATATATATATATATATATATATGTGTGTGTGTGTGTGTGTGTGTCATGTGTTTACGCTCGAATAAACAGTAAAATAAGAAAGAGTGAAAACAACAAGCTTTGAAAAAATACAGATAATTTTTTTCCCTGGAAAAATTCTGTAAAAATGTCAAAAATATGAACTTACGGTTTTAGAGAATCAAATTTAAAATAATCCAAGATTAATCCAAAAATAAAATTTTAGTAGTCCTAATAACAAAATGTTCAATTGATTTCAAGTTCGAATCCCGAAGAAGAATCCAAGATGGAAGACGATGACGTATGATGTAACCTGTAGTTTGGAAGTCTATAGTTCCCTGTAGAACCAAGAATTAGAACTCCAGTTTTGGAAATCAACGAGATAGTAATATGACTTGACGTCACTCACACGTGATGATAATGTAATGTCATCTTTAGGGTAATAAAAACTTAAAAGCCATGTGTTTGTATTTTGACCAGTAACCAAGACAATTACAAAATATTATATTATAGTATATTGTATTATATTATATTATATTATATTATATTATATTATATTATATTATATTATATTATATTAGATTATATTATGAAAATGATAGTGATACAATTTTAAAATGATGCAAACTACATTATGAAAGATATATTTGATGAAATAAAATTAAATGTAAATATTTGCATCAGCGATTTTCCAGCTCAAATTACCCTCTCATAACACTGGAAACAAATAATTTGCCAATTGGCATGTATTGTCAAGTTTGATTTAATCTCTCTCTCTCTCTCTCTCTCTCTCTCTCTCTCTCTCTCTCAGCACTGCGCTGCAATTACTCGATGAGGAAAACAAAAACAGAAACAATAACATAAAAACAAACAACAAATATAAAACAAATGTCAGGGCAAATTAAGTATCTTAAGCATATCTAATTTTATTTAAAATGACTCATTTAGTTCTGGAGTCAATTGCCATTACAATAAGCCTCTTTGACTTGACTCGTTATTTTCTCATCCAGTCATCGAGAGTTTATGAAAGGACAAAAACGAATTTGTTTTCTAACTGTACTTACGAGTTGAGGTTATATAGAGTTATATGCTCTTATGTTCACACACAAATCAAATTTCCAAACTGCTATCAAGAATCTGAGACGTCTGGACACTGTAATCAAATTACTATCGTAATCTGTGTCAAGTTCTGTTAACGAATGTGGCTGCAGGTCAAGACTGTGTGGTTCATAATTTATTTCATTAATACAAAATGACTAAACAGAGTCAAACTCTTATGCTCATCAGCATCATTTTTCTTTGAAAATTGTACCTAATGAAAAATATACTTTCTTGGGTTAACTACTCAACTACTTTAGTTTGCAGCAAATAGCAGGGAATATCGCGCCACTGTTTCGTATTTTCCACTTTACCAGTTAATTTATTTCTTTGCTCTATATGTGTCTGCAGTTTTAATTTACCGATTAACAGAGCTAGACACCATGTGAAGTTTCTTCTCTAAACGAAACTTCATTAATATGCGGAGGGTGGTCAAATCATTGAAGATGTTTAACTTAATTACAATATCGATTTCATACAATTTTCTGATAGGAAAATATGCATTACATAATTACACGTTTCATTCTTACTACATTATAATAAAAGTTTGAGATTAAATGAGAAAAGGAAGGGTGGAGGTGGGGAAAATTTCGCTGTTTATAACGGATTTGGTTTTATAAAAGTAATATCTTCCTTGCATTAGAATACCATTATAACATGAATAGAGTTTGTAAATAAATAAACTATGAACCTATGGCTAAGCAGCATTGTTCCAGACTTCTCAGTTACTTAGAATAAATCTAACCTCTATCTATAGCATCCTGGAATGGATTAAACTTCTGAGTGTGTGCTTTGTATAACACACACGCACACACTTAAACACACACACCTGTATATGGGTATGATCGCCTACCTACTCAAAACGTTTCCTTTTAATGGCTTCGAGAGAATTAAATTAACATCAAGATATTGTGAGACTGAAATAATAATAAAAAAGCAAAAAACGTTTATCATCAAATGAAATAATTTACTTATAATGAATTATCCTTGGTCACGGGACAAAACGGAAACAACGAGACTGCTCGTAGATCCAGTCGTGCGTTACATCTTTGTGACGAACATTGAACAAAACTTTCGATCGATTGAAATCCTCAGGCACTCGCACTTCGAATGTTTGCCAACTCTAACCCACCCCCACGATAGATGTGAAGTGGAGGCCACTTGTCGTTCCAAGGAATATCTGTTTGCAGTGAAACACAATAATAGCTATTACAAAGGTAAATAATGTGGCCTTTATTAAAGCCCAATCAATCATTGTTATGATTATGACATGTGCCTGGGTGCACACAATGTTGACTTCCGCTCATTTTAATTCCACCATACGAACTACAGATGATGGACTTTAAACTCGTACAGTTGTCTCCCTTATAAACTGGGGAAAACAATGAACATTCTAACTGTTAAAAAAGTACGTCATTTAAACACAGTAAGTTTTCTGTGACATATCCTCATGAGGAAAGTTTACTATTTTACTTGTTTTTCGTAATTATATAAATTTGGGCGTTGTAACTTTGAAATATAATATTGAATTCGTCAAAAGTTAATAAGCACGTTGGTCGGAAAGCATTTAATTATTTCACCACCAAACAAAACATCCCCACCCCAAACCCTACTTTGCAAAAAGAAAACAAAAAATGAAATGTGACAAATGATGAATAAATTATACATGACAGAAATCATTGTATATCACTGTATATTATTATAAGACTTACAAGATGTATTGATGAATTTTTTTTTTTAAAAATCGACAAAACCCAATGGGACCCACCTTGGCCACCATTAATGATTGAGAGGTAAATTCACACTGACCTGACGAAATAAATCTTGGTACAGGAGGCTATACATTAATGGAATAGAAAAAGATAGGTAGCTTCCAAATTCGTGTGAAATTCAAATATACATGAAGATGTAGTGAATGATACCTCAACCTTCATTCCAACCCACCTCACCGACTCTTGCGTGTTGAAATGATACTTTTGTAACGAATTTAAGCCAAAATAAACGAAAGATTCCATACCATTATATGCCTCACCCAGGAATATTTAATTTACAAAGTCAGCAGGTCATCTTGGCTTTTCGATACAGTAATACAACGAAGTTCGTACCAACGATTTGTTGATTACATATTATTAAGTTTTAGTTTATCAATAAATCCGACATAACCGTTGTGTCAACAACGTTCTTCAATTAAAACGGGAACAAATGAGCTCTGCCTCACGTGATCAAGTGGACGGTAAGTAGTATGCATGACTAAAGGACAACAAAAAAAAAAAACAAGTCAACATTGTCGAAGCATCCTATAATTAAATTGTTTTAACAGATGGCGACATAGTTTGAGGCTTCCGATTTGAAATTTGATTATGGCGACAAAAATGTAAATCAAGTGTGAAATTTATATTCATTATCACTGCTATATTTTATGAATTTTCTTTCACTAACCAGTTCAGACGGCTTAGACGTCATGTGGGTGGAATTGCTAAGGAGGAGTGAGGCTTGCTACTGACATAATAACAACTGTTCTCCGTATTAAACCGTAGTAAAGTTGGGCTCCAATAAAGAAATTGCCCCTTTGCGCGTTATATATATATATATAGATAGATAGATAGATAGATAGATAGATAGATTGTTGTTGTATGGTTTAACGCCATTTTTCAGCACACGATAGGCTATACATGGCGGCCAGTATTAATGGTGGAGGAAGAACCCAGAAAAGCCCGGAAAGAACCACCGACCCACGAGAAGCTACTGGCAAGCTTTCTCACATATATAGATAGATAGATAGATAGAATCCGAGACTCGAACCCATGCAGACAGAGGTGA
Organism: Sinohyriopsis cumingii; assembly: GCA_028554795.2. Taxonomy (NCBI): domain Eukaryota; kingdom Metazoa; phylum Mollusca; class Bivalvia; order Unionida; family Unionidae; genus Sinohyriopsis; species Sinohyriopsis cumingii. The sequence goes on from CM068828.1 coordinate 114,529,245, forward strand.
GATGGCAGTGATCCGTAACGGAGAGCGCTTTAGACCACTCGGCCACTCGGGGCCCCGATAGATAGATAGATAGATAGATAGATAGATAGATAGATAGATAGATAGATAGATAGATAGATAGATAGATATCACTAATAACGTGTTAACGATATTTCAGTTTAATTTATGCCGTCAATGACAAGATTTCGAGGGGGTACTTTTCAGAGAAAGCACTAGTAATCTTTTTTCAAGATTATTGTGCTTGTATTTTTTTTTCTTCAACAGGTGTTAACACGAGACTCAAGAGTATAATCTACAACACAAGTAAAGGCCTAATCCTGGATTATCAACATGATAAACCAAAACTGTTTACGACGTATGCCCTAAAAATAAATGAACTGAACTAGTGTTTCTGAAAAAGCACATATACAATTGTTTGAGTTGTTTTTGCATACCAATCTCCTGAATCGCCGTATTTAATTCGCTGAAAATCATAGTTTTAAAATCCCGTTGTCTAAATTGTAATCTCTTACAGAGAAAACAGTTTACATCCAAATTAAGTCAAACGTATAAGCCTTTTATTTGATAGCATTTAGTCATTCCAATATGTAACAGCGAATAGCTTTTAGTTCCTTCAGACAAATTTCAACGATGATATAAACCATTTTAACTGATGTTACTTTAACTAGAGAATGGTAAGGAAAACTTGAAAATGATTCTAAGTACTTATAAAACTGTATCAGTGAAATTGCGACTTCGCAGCCATTCTTAAATTACATTAGATTACATTTCATTTGTTATATTTTATAAACCATATATACGATAATCTTCTGTATTGTTAAACAATATTCATCATGGTCATTTTTCAACGTATAAACGCATCACTCGGGTTTTATAAATAGTTGATTGCTTTCTACCATATCAGATATGTATTTTAGAATGGAGCCGTTGTTGTTGTCGTTGTTGTTGGGTGTAACGCCATTTTTCAGCACACGATAGGCTATACATGGCGGCCAGTATTAATGGTGGAGGAAGAACCCGGGAAATCCCCGGAAAGAACCACCGACCCTCGAGAAGCTACTGACAAGGTTTCTCACATAACCACATTAGCCGATTCCGAGACTCGAACCCACGCAGACAGAGGTGAGATGGCAGTGATCCGGAACGGAGAGCGCTTTAGACCACTCGGCCACTCGGGGCCCCACGATGGAGCAGCACATTGTAACTGAGTGGCTTTAGTGCTAAGCAAGATGAACATTACTTTGCCCAGTTGTCCTAAAATTCATTTGATTGAAATACCACGGGCATTTACAACTTATTTTGTTTGAAATCCCGGTCCCAGTGTCACTAAATATCTACTATTGTCTTCCTCGAACTAAAATTACCTAAACCTAAGACTACCTCAAACTAGTTATATCTTTCGTACAGCTTGGCCAACAACAATTAACATTTTACAGAACATACAACAGGCATCAGGAATTACTATAAAGACAATAACTTTTGTTATCCTGATAAGATTCTTGCTTTATCCCACTGAAAATGTATGAAGATTTGTTTTATTCCATCGAAAATATATGAAGATTTGTTTTATCACATAGAAAATGTTTGAAGATTTACCCGCAAATGTGAAGAGTTTCTCAACTCTTTTAGGACGAGTACAATCATATGTGTCAATTGATTTTGCATCATCTTACTATAGCACTGCACCTAAAAGGAGAAAGAAAACAACACTCCCAGCCCCGATATTGTCTGAAGTGTCTAAGCAAGACAATATACAATTTGAAACTGAGGAGATATTTGAGGAATTACTTTTTTGGGAACCGGGACGTGAAGATTCGTCATTTGTTTCTCGCATCTTTCCATAACTTTAAACATGCACTTTGATGACAAAACTATTTATTATTTACATCATTACATCTCTCTCTCTCTCTCTCTCTCTCTCTCTCTCATGATTTAACAGGTAACAAGGTGCACTTGTCCATTTGTTAATTTGTCTTTTGTTAATTTGTCTTTCGTTTGTTCCTCATTCACACAAGTCAAAATAAACAAGTAATATGGCCAATTCGTCCTAGAGATTAAACAGCTCGCACTGCTGACCATCTCTCTCTCTCTCTCTCGTAAAAAATATCGTATCCTATGTTGTGTGCGTGCCCTATCAGTAAATCAAGTATGATTTGCTCGTTGTCACCCTGACATCAGTTTAAAAATACTAATGACAAAAAATGAATGTTAAGAAGCATAATTTTATGTCAAAGTTGCATCACCTTGTGGTATGGGATTATCAGTCTACAACACGCGACGATAATAAATGTAATCGAACCGTTTTTATGCCGTCATCTCTTAAACTGACTCAAAACGTGTGTATCTGTCTTTGCTTTTGGAACCCGTTGTTTTTCATGCAAGCTCCGTAGAGGACCGAGTCAACCAATCTGCATATTAACGTAAAAGTGACCCTTGATGTTTATATTCACACGTTTCATGGCTACGAAATACAGATGGTAAACCCGAGGGAAATATCTCGTTATTCTCGCGTCTGTAACGAGATCTCTTGCTCCGCGCCTCATGGGAGTCGCGAGGTGTCACTCACAAGTAATCGCGAATAAACGTGACGAGCTCACTGTCTGGTTAAAAGTGAAATTCAGCCTTTCGGAGCTAACGTGCAAATAAATCTTTTGTGCTATGTTTGCATTTAACACCTTATTTGTCTTTATCGGCAGGACTGAGTGAAATATATAGGGGCTACAAACGATCGGTTGTCACACAATTACCAAGGATCAAATAAAACTTTGGATAGAGACAAATACCAAAAATTAAAGAAGCAAACAGCTTGTATCTTGTAAAGGGAATTATCCCATGGACTATGAAAAATATTTATATACAAAACTGATCAGCTGAATTAATGCAAAACATTCTAAACCTCGATTCCTTATTAATTGAAGAAGTCAGCTGAAAGTTTTAAAAAAATTGAACAAACATTATGCATTGTCAAATGTCTTCACGGTTTGAGTCCATATAAAGCTATCAAATATTAGGCAGTACATTTTCACAACTTTTGCTAATATCAAACTTGAATCGTGTACAGGATATTGTCATGCATTAGCATGCCTGTAAAATGCACGAGTTCACGCGAAAGTTGATATAGAATTATTGCAGTTCTTTTCCTAACCGCAAGCCCACTGTTAGGCTATGTCCCGTATGTTTAATGTTCGCGAAAGGAACTTCAAATAAGTTACACTCAAGCAGCACGAGTTTCTGTTTTGTGGGATTTTAAAGATTTTAATTGATGTCGAAGGAACCAGTATATGAAATGGTGACAAGAAATGTTTGTTTTTAATTCGCTAACTGCCAGGATTTTTCATCATCCCCTGAAGCTCTATTGGCTGCGTTTAAACATCATAGCGAACTAAACGGAATTGTACCTTTTAAAGTGGAGAACAAATAATACATGACTTTGAATTATTTATTATATTACTCTGCTTGCAAGTTTCTTAATATAATGACGTAACCAATGCACAGAGATGTGTTATCCATTGTTTTATAGAGGGATACGTTCCTGGGAATAAAGGCAAATAAGTCTTTCTAGTAGTATCTGCAGTTGTAATTTAGGTGGTCGCAGATAGCCGAAACTTACTGGTTGCCCATTAACCATGTAAAATGGGCCTTGCATCGTCTGCTAGTGACCTTATCGGAAGGCATCTATACCCAGGGTAGCAGTGTTGCTGAATATGTTTTGGTGATAAAAGCCTTTCTTCCGGTCGAACGTTTATCTTGACAAATCTAATGTACAATCTAAACACTGTCATTACATTTTTAATGTATATTCCTAGTTAAATGTATGGTGTTCATAATCAGGACAGTTGCTGAGAAAGAAAAGTCAAATTGGTTTCGAATCATGAGCATGAATATGTTTTATTTGGATAATTGTTTTGTATATTTAGGTTATATTGTGTCCACGACTGTAAGCTGTACTCGGGTGGACGTTTTTGTGGAATATTCCTTGGTATCTCTGCTTTTGGTCTGTTCGAATATACTAAGCGTCCGTTCAGTGATGAAAGATACCTTGAGCATTCTGTATGGTTCTTCTGTTCCCGTCACCGACGCGAGCTTCTTCGTCTTTTATGCAGTATCGCGCGTGGGTATGATCAGCGGTTCTCACGCTTGTTCAACGTCCTTTCTGAGAACTTCACGTGCAGTTTCTCCTGACTGGAACATATCGTTGACATCTTTGCTACTGTCTTTAACATTGCAAATAAGCTAGAGGTTTTGGCGAACAGCGTTGTGGCTTTACTCCCCATACTCGGCTATGATATCACTTGCTGATTCTGGCAGTATTTTTCTCATACCTTTTTAAATTATCGTGTCCACCTCGGCTCGATATTTGCGAGGTCTACCAGTCATATCAATAGTGGTGAAATTATAAAACTCCTGGGTAACATTTGCAAAGAGATTACAAAAGTCAACACACGATATATAATCAACATGCTGCAGTTGTCTCGGTTTACATTAGGTTCGTGTAAGTATCGTTGTGTTACATTGGTCACATCTGTGTTTTGTGTCGACTTCGGTAAAATATTATCGTGTGCTTGTCTTGGAATTGCCTTTGAGTTCAAGATTCACATTGTAGTATATAACAAAAATTATTTTCCATCGGATCAAAGTCGTCAGTGTCAGGAGTTTAATAGACCGTGCAAGAGAAAGAAATCAACGGTGGAAGACTTGTTTCTTGGCGACAACCGGTGCGTTACCATGATAACATGGCTAATAACCCTCCAACGGTGCAATTATGTAGAACCTATTCAACGCGAACCATCCGGAAAAAAAAATTAAAACAGTTGGGTTTTCCTTTATCAGGCTTGGTAAATGATCTACCCGCGAACTCGGTTTGGAAACATGTCTGAGTGTTTTGGGTGGTATGGGTTGTGCCTGCGCAAAGAAGTCAACGATGGATAATTTCCTTTTTATGATGCCATGTTGAATACCAATTATAACGACGAAATTAAAGCGATGCTTCTAACACGTAACGGTGGAAATGCGCTCACGGGAGCATGTGTTCTGTGTGGAGCAAAGACGTTTGCATTTGTGGCAACCTGCACTGGTAATAGGTCGGCGGTGATGTCACTACTGAGATAGCTAAGCTACTCTGAACACCATAGAGCAAATGCCTTGACGAAAAGCACAATCCTGTATACAATTATTGTGGCATGGAAAACGGTTGGATATATGACTTGATTCTAACAACCAGCCGAAGCCTGGAAAAGCACCTATCAATTGTGCCTATGATTCATGTTACCAACATGATCAAACATATAAGCCACAAGCGATATCAGTACACGTATACGAGTCGATATAGATCTCATGCATGACCTACACTTGGTGAATGAATCGATAGATGGATCATCAATGTGGACATGATGGATACGATTGCTGGTTGCTAGCGTAATGCGTGGAGCTAAAGCTCACTGATATAACAACAACGGTTGAGACCTACTACAGCCTCCTGCGGTGAGGAGATCGTGAACGTAGTAAATAGTTTGCGAGCATAATTCATGTATGTCACCTACGCTCTAGAGTGGTTAGCCAAATAAACAATATGAAAATTTACCTGCCCGCGCCAGGGACGACTTCCCGTGGATGGTTTTGATGAAGTTGCTCTTGACGGAGTTCATTAGGTTGATATTTTGTTTTTCCACATGATGGATACGAATACACACATACAACTAACTACCTGTGCTGTTTCAGCCAGCTTGACTTGTTTATGAATCTAGATTTAATACTGAGTTGCATTTCATAAAGTTGCTCCACAGTCAACCGTGTCGACTCTTTCGGAAGTACTAAAATTACCTGTATGTCATTTGTTTTTTCTATAGTGCTTGGTATTCACTATTCCACCCTCTCACGCGAGTTGCCTTAGTTGAATACCATATGGCATGCTTATATACAAAGAAATCATTGTCACCTGAGATATGTTGGTGTTATTCTTTTTATTTTACGAGGGTTAGAAACAGCAGTTGCTTCCGTCTTGGTTATTATTCCCTTCTGCATTTTTCTCAACGGCTTTGACGTCTGGGTTCGTATGACAGGTGAGTCTTTAATAATACTCGAGAACAATTACGCGTAGATGACAATGCTGATAACGCGAATTTACTCTGATAACACAGTTAAGACATCGTTGAAAATAAGAAAGCACTAAACGCTAGCAAATGTGATTTGCATCATTCGTACTTTCATGTTTTGCTGCATTGTTCACGTTTCCATGTTATATACCTTTTCAACTATTGCCGTGCCATGGAATTTTTTTATACAAACATTTATCTAACAGTACCATGTCTTAATTTATGATAATATGAAATACTTTGATCCATTGTTTTATTAATATTGAAAGCATATTTATAACTAGAATGATCCAATATCACTGGAAAGTGTTCACCGTGTCAACGGTCCAACTTTTAATCCACAATATCAAATAATGAATTTCATGCTTTATATTGTATTCCTTGCCAGATATAAGCCGTGGTTACTCCAACATATTATCTAAGTCAATCAATTTATCAAAACGTTGCGGTTATGTATTTGAAAAATCGTACCTATTTTAGAATCGTTGACAACCTTTTATGAAGAATTTGACAATATAGCAATTTAATACTTAACAGAAACACTCCATTGGTAATTGTAATATAATTATATCGTTTATTCTTTCAACACTTATTGCGCGACTAACTGTATGTTTCGCATTTCACCTTCTTCCCCACATTACTCTTCTCATGTAAGGGCGCCTTGTGGGTAACTTTCACGCGTGGGCGTCTGTGCATTGTGTGAGGACATACACATAATGGGTAGAAGGCTTTAACTGAGATCAATTTAAACAAGTACAAATATTTGTTATCATACTTCCAAAGGATAACATAAAATGTACTTAGACTAAAGTATACTTCTGTCATAATCTACCAAATTAACCTAGCTTTTACTTAAACAAAACAAGCCTACCTCCGACAATGTACTGAGCTACAAAATAAAGCACACCAGACGCAAATACAAGACCCAACTATCTATCAGCAAGTAACAGAAAGAAGAGAAACAACCAAGTTTCGCAAAATTAACAAATGATTCATTTAAGTTGCAAATTTATAAATTGAGAAGAATTTGCAGTATTCGGAATTAAATCCCCAATAATTCTAAATTTGTTATCACAAGTCCAAACATAATTATTGTTCTGAATGAATTACACTATTCGTGAATGTCTTGAATATGACATAATCGATAATGTCTTTGAACGAATTTACAATAATCACAAAATAAATTTTAGGTAAAAAAACGTCAGTGCGCATATTGCAAATGCAATGAATAATTTAAATGTTTCCTCTCAAATTATTACTGAACACAACAGGAAATGATTCCGCAGGCTGAACTTAAAAGAGGAATGAATAATTTTGTTTACCTCATTTTTATATGCTAATTACACTTGATCAAAGACAAAACATAATGCCCAGGATGTGGGTCACGTGTTCTCTTCCAGGGCATTCTAAGTTTATAAATAAGGCTAGACAGTGAGTTATCAGTAAACAACACATTTATAACTTACAAAACAGGTACATACAAAACTATATCCTCATTCATGGGCCAACGTCAATCACACAATATTGTATTAGATATACATAACAACACATTGTGTAAATTCCACTATTCTCGATCTTAAGAGGGACACAATTGACATTTAGTATATCTCTCTCAAGCTTAAAGAGTTAAAAGAATATAAATTTTGTCTCTCTCTGCTAATCGACTTTGCGAGTCTTTTACTGGTGAGATCTATCAGTAGAAAGATGAGACTTTGATTTTACGATACCTCCACCAGTTAAATATCTTCAATCAGTGTAATGGCATAACTGTAATAAACAACATGTAAGCATCTGTATTATTGCGTTATAGATTAAATAACTTAAATGTAAAGTAATGTGACTGCTTGGTACGCGTTGACTTTCACTGCTTACATTTGAATGGTATTTAATACTTCAGACCTCCATATGCCTTCAAAAATGTTAAGAGTTATTAATTCCCTCTTTTAGTTTTCTAAATTGCTTCACCTGTCGAGAGATGCCGTGACCATGATAGAGTGCACTTCTGATTTATGCACGATTTTGATGCCCAATCATTGTTCTCGTATGTTGTTGCTAGAGACCTATGACTTTCAAAACTTTTTCTGCACTTTTCCGACCGTGGGAAAGTACCCGACATGGCTTCAGTGCCATAAATACCGCAACTATGGTTCGGTATAATAGTTAAGTAACGGTGATTTAATTATAACCAGTTGCGGTTTGTCATACTATCTAAGATTTACGCTCTGACGAATAGAGAGTTTAAAACACAAAACCTCAATTTTACCAGCAGGTCCACCATCCCGTGGGCAGCTATACATTACAGCCCCTGTGGTGATAATTGATGCCTCTGACGACTTTAGTACACACTATCAATTGTTCGAATCGCGCTACAAACTAACTATTGTTCCAGCTGATTCGGAGAGGGCATTACTACTGTAAAGATTTTAATTAGCTCGCCATCCAATGAATCTAATTTGTACAGGAAACATAAAGATCGGTTTCCGTGCAAATTCAGAGCGCATTAAAACTGGACTAACACTCTGCAGAGCGTAATTAATTAAGAACACTCTTCATGCCGTAAAAAATGGCGCTAGACAAGTCATCTTGCTGAATTCTCTCTTTATATATATATATATATATATATATATATATATATATATATATATATATACACACACACAATATAAATGATATGGCGAATAACAGTCTTTTCAAGTTCACTGGATCCAGAAAGGATCACGTGTGTCAGGGATTGATTAACATAAATGCTGTTGTTGTTGTGGGGTTTAACGTCATTTTTCAGCACACGATAGGCTATACATGGCGGCCAGTATTAATGGTGGAGGAAGAACCCGGGAAAACCCCTGAAAGAACCACCGACCCACGAGAAGCTACTGGCAAGCTTTCTCACATACCCACACTGGCTGAATCCGAGACTCGAACCGACGCAGACAGAGGTGAGATGGCAGTGATCCGTAACGGAGAACGCTTTAGACCACTCGGCAACTCGGGGCCCCGATTAAGATAAATGCAGTAAACTGACAAGGAAAAGTGCGAAACTAGTAGCTAGGTAGCCTGAGCGCTTTCGATTCTTTAATGAGTCTTTTTCAAAGGCAAATACAAAACATGGACAAGACAAACAAATAAAACAGAAAAACGGTTATGTTTGCGAAACCTTGCATGGCTGTTTCTACAGGAATTCAACTTTTTAACTTTATTATGTGTCAACGAAGTTATTTCAGCTTTTTGCTGATACTGGAAAATATTTGTATTGACCTAGACATTGATGAGCCATAACGACATCTGTTATGTTACATAAATTTATGTAAGCGTAGATTATATCCTGGATATTTCATTGTTATAGTAATCATAGACTATTAAGCAAACTAAGATAATTATTTAAAAGAAACTGTGTCGGCTGCAAAAGATGACTTTACATACATACATACATACATACATACATACATACATAAATACATACATACAAGTATACATACATAGAGACATAGATACATACATACATACATACATACATACATACAATGTGTGTTTGACTAGAACCCAATTTGCGTCCATTTTTCTCCGAATGATGTGAAAGGTCACAAAGTTCTTTGAGACCAAACTTACTGGATATAACGTACATAATAACGTTATAAATTTGCAATGTTTCGGACAAATATTCTTTTCTTTACCATCTAGAAATATAAACTGGCCTATTAGGTGGGATGATGTCTATCTGCTCTCAATAATTACCTACATTGACCTTTAAACCTATTCACAGACATTTTGATTCTAAAATCTGTGCGTTATCTATGCACACGTTTATCAAACAGAAGAGTGTTGTGGATTGATATGTATGTTTGTACTGATGCTTGGTTGTGTGAGTGTGTGATTTGGATTTTTAACGTTATTGCTACGATGTCTGCAGTGTGGCAGTTTATAGTGATGTCTAGCACTGGGGCATCACGCCGCAGACATGTAGCATGGTGTCCCACCCAGCCACAATATCCTAACACCAGGCCGACCATTCCTAACACTAACCTCTTAATGCTCGGGCGCATAGCGAGGCAGCTGTTAGTACCATTTTTGTAAGTCTTTGGTATGACTCAGCCGGAGATCGAACCCACAACCTCCCGCATCCGAGGCGGACGCTCTAACCACTAGGCCACCGGAGCGGTGATTCTTGTTTGTAATAAGGACAAGACAAATGAGTAAACTATATATGCAATTCTATGTTTTCTTACAACGTCTTATTATTATAGAAAACTATTTGTAATACTGCAAGTTTCCAGGTATAGACCTATTTCAGGAAGTCGAATCTGGGTTTTTCCACTCCAATATTTAAGGCATGCGCAATCAACGTATGCAACTTTTAAGCGATTTGCATGAACATAGTGCATGATCGTGAAGAAAGTTTCAAACAAATGTTTAAAGGTATGACATCTGTACACCCTTCAAATAAATATTGTGTTTAAAAATCATGGGTAAATAGTTAAGTAACCTGCCTAAAACAGAAATTGTAGATATGAGCACAAAAGGTATCAGAGAGGACCAGGGCAGCGGACAGGAATTGTGGGCCCTAAGAATTATCCAATAGGCCCCAATGAATTACAGATTGAAAGAACGGTGGACGCTCTGACCGTTGTGGTCCCGAGGAAGTTGTCTTACTCTGTCCGCTGTCCTGGATAGGACTTACACAGCTGTATGATCCATTTCTGAAAGGAAAGGGGTGGTTGGACGATTTTCGTATGTGACCAGAATTACAATTTGTACATATCTGCTTGTATTTAGATGGCTCTTCAAGACTATATACTCTTGAAAACATGAGGACTTACAAATCTCTTTGTTGCATATAATTAATTTCATAGTGGATGGATGCATACAGAATCACCAATGCCAGCGTAATCAGATCCCAAGACCAATCCGAGAAGACACACGAATTACACATAGCTGATAGCACTGTAGCAACGGCCATTGCAAATGCATCGCAGGGTGAGTTAACACGTCATTATTATCAATATTTGTTCATGGAGAGGGGGGGGGGGGAGAGAGAGAGGGAGAGAGAGAGAGAGAGAGAGTAAATTCCTTAGCCAATCCAATATATCATAAGCAGTTTTGTGATTCACATTCATTCCCATTTAATTTATTAACTAAATGGCAAATCTTTGAGGAATCTGCTTAATATGTGATGTGCCGCCTTTGGTGTTCATTGTTTGCTGCTAATTAGACAAGTTAACTTGTTTATTTTCGGATTATTCATTACCATGCAGTCATAAGGGGGGGGGGGGCGGGCGGAGTTTAGACGAGAGTCACGGTACAGTAACATAAAGCAATAGATACTCATTTATTGTTAAATATACTTGATGAAAACGTACATTTCAACTCTTATACTTGTGTGCTGGCATATTATTGTTTACTACTATCTGCGGCAATCTATAATGACAAATATTCTATTCATGTAAGAAGTGTAGATCACTCGAGTTGCCCTACGTCAAATGCGCATGACCGTACCGGATGCAGCTATGGGGTAGGTTTGGCCAGCTACACATAATATCAGAAAATGATCTATATAAATGTGGCAAGTCCATGTACAGTCATAAATCAGATGGCGTATATGATATAACGATCAAAATCTACAAATATTTCCGATGATATAGCAAAATGAAATCTTCATTGTTTAGACTGGATGGTGCAGAAAGGAATGCATGTTATAAGACAGTGAAACATTAGATTTATCCAAGCGAAAGTGCCGAAGCCTTCTGAAGTTAAACAATCCACAAGATATATCAGGGGAAAAGAGAAACATGTAATTTTTTACATTCATGAAATATTTTACATTCTTTATATATATATATATATATATATATATATATATATATATATATATATATATATATATATATATATATATATATATATATATATATATATAACTAACTATTATCTTTTGCCTGTTTCGTTAAATATTAATGTTGGACATATAATTAGAATATAACCAAGGATGCGTTTCCAACAAATCTAAAACAAAGTTGCTGTAAAGTATATAACCCTGATAGATAGCAATCAATAATTTTAGAGTCTTAGGTATTATTAATCTATGATAATTCATTATTTCATTACACTGTGTTTCTGCATTCAGATAAGCAGCATACATCCATTCACCCATTCCTCTGCTGTATTATCGTTATTCCATCCATTAGGATAGAAGGTCCCTTTAGTGATGTTTCCGTTATAGTTGCTAACGCTATTTTCTGTGATGAAAAATATGTCACCGGTATTCCATTCGAGTTATAGGAATGTATGTACAACTTATAAATACTATATATTGTTTATGTCTTGTGGCGTTAGGATAATATATTTCTGGTTGGGTCTAACTTTTTCTAAGATCTATTTTTCTTTCGTTTATTGTAATTTGTTTTTTCATTCAACATCAGTGTAAACATTTGACGTCTAAGGATAATATCACATGATGGTCTGCATGCTACTTAATCGATTGTATTTGGTTTGCTAATAACATATATTGTTATTGATCCAAACCTTGTTAAGTATCATTTAACCATCAATATCTTTCACTATTAAATCTCTAATTGATCAACCACGTGTGCAACATTATATGGGAACAAATATCCCACCTGTTATTCCCTCTATTTCAAGTAATGACAATGTTGGACATATTGATTGTACACTCGGTTACAAAGGTGTTGAAATGGGCTTTTTTCGATAAAAACAACAAGCACAAAAAACACAAAAAACCCACCAAAAAAAAAAAAAAAACACATTAGGATATTAAATTATGGGAATTTAGCTAACGTGTATTTGACTTGGATCTAGGTACTGGTTTTACTATTTTTGGTGTTTCCACTTCAGGTGGTAAAGTCTTGGCATTTTTGCGACGTTTACAATCCTTTTGTTGTTCTTTGTTCCTATTGCACAAATTATTTACATCGGAGTTGAATTATGAGAACTATTTCCATTTATATAAATTATACTTGGACAGTTCACTTGAACGTGTGGGCACTTCAGCTGTTTGTGTTGGTTGTCCCAATGTTTGATTCTAGGAAGCTGGAAATACTGTAACTACCGTAACATTTAAGTTGTATTAAGAAATTAAAATTATATATATTTTAATTGTTATTGTTTTTGTTCATTATTTATATTTTAATTATCAAGAAAAAATCTTTCAAGCTCAAATTCACGCTATCTTTATCGTAAAATAGCATATTCATTGTATTTTCTTGTAGTTTTGTTTCAGCCGCTTAGTATTTAGCTTTTTTGTGTTTTTGTCAACTTGCACCTGTCAGTAACAGTGTCATATTTGTTGATATGGTTTTAAATGATTTAAGTATAGCATTATCTGCATTTTATGGTTTATTTATCAGCGTCATTAGGTCGTTAGTGAAAACCGTTCAAAAGTTGTTATGTTTTTTATATTTCTGTTATGATTATGGCATCAAAAAGCCTTATGGACCACACCATACCATAGATAAAATATGCTGATGTTTTTAGTAAGTTCAATAATGGATATATTACTAACTTAGTGTCATTTTCGATAAGGATCTTTCCATCTTATCATCTTTTATTCCTAAATTTCGAAATATATTCTTTATTTCTATCATTACTTATTTAAATAATCATTAGCATACATTTAGCTGATCATTTACGCAGTTTTCTTAATAATTCTTTGCAACATTTTCTTCACATGTTGTACTGTTCATTTCTTGCTTATTTGTTGTAGTATCGATATTAGATTAGGGAAACTTGTATTTTTATTACTTAATTATCATTTTGTTAAATCCCACATTTCATATTAGTCTTTTGTGTCGCTTTCTTGTTGTTATAACCTTCTGATGTATTTGACAATTTTACCATATTTCCTGGAATTAGATATACTATATCACCAACTACAGCAGCATCGAATCTATTATGGCATTCCTGAAAGTGATTCTTAACAATTTCATCGTTATTTAATTACTTCATGTCATTTCTAAATCACTTTAATAATTCAAAGAAGCATTTCTATTTCTGGTGCAGTTACAACAGGTGCCCTTTTTTCAAGTTATATATCCGATATTACTAAAATATATATATCAAGTTGATTTAATTTGATGTTTTGCTTCATTTAATCCTTTGATGTGTGGATGATATAAAATCCTCCATTGCATTTCTTAATCATTACCTTTTAAATTATTCAATGTTTTACAACCTTTGAAGCTCTAGTTCCGTAATAAAACCAAGCAATCCTGTATTAACTGTCATATTAAGTTTTCTGCTTTAGGTGTGTTTGGAACGCATTATGTAAATGGTGTTACTTTAACACATTCATTGTTTATTAAATAATATATCGACTCTGCACTGTGTGACTTGATATGGCTATTGTTGTCATTAAATGTTAATAAGTAATTGTGATGTTAGTCGTCCTAGTAAGAAGATAGTAGTTTCAGCTAGTCATTTTTGTATTGTTGCAGATAAATATGAAATGCATACATTGGTGCAAGAGTTTTTTTAATCTTCAAATGCCTTGCATACACCAAGGTGTTTCCAGCTGTTGCGAACCAAACGGCGCAGCTTTCATGGTATTTCCATAAATTCATTTAACATTTGTATCTATATTTATGTAAATATTTGACTCTGTCAAACATGAGTGCACGTTTATAAAAGTTATATGAATAAATTGTCTAATATTTTTCTTCTGTGTGATACAATTTTACTTCATCAAAAGCACGTTCTAGTTCTTGGAAATGTGAAACACTAAACCTTTTGACGTACAGGGATTATTATTCCGTATAATCCATTCATCTTAGAAATCTTGAATCACTTTATTTTGTATTAATTATTTTAATATTTTTACTCTCTTATTAATTATTGGTAAATTATTGTTCTACGATTTTGAGGTGTTGTGTGGGTCCTGATTTTTTCCCATATTTAGTCTTTCATTTGCTATTAGTTGCTCATTGATATTTCGTTCCTTCTTTTCCTTCACGCCACAAGCATAAAATATTCGGTATTTTTTAAACTTCAGAAATATATAAAGGGATGGTGGGATGAGCTGGCCAGGAATATACAGTTTATCTAGTACTATATCATATACATTTTTAAATAGTAAATCTAAGGTTCAGCGTAATCAGAACTGAATGGCATTTAAACTTCAATTACTCATAAATGAAGATATGCTTACTTTAAAATACCTAGGTAAATATGCGTATAATGCATTCCATCTTAGTTCATCCTCCCTCTCTCCCTCTCTCTCTCTATCTCTCTCTCTGACGACTTATGTGCACACCTGGTTTTCATCAATTTATTAATTCAGTTATGCAGCAAGGCATTGTAGATGAATTATATTATATACAAACAATGTGCTTTTTGCATAATTCAAAACAATACAATTTTGTTCTCTTTAAAACCTACAAAACACCAATGATAAGGACTATTCATTATTAAAATAATGAAGATGAAAGGACTGTAAAATCAACCATGCAAAGGTTATTAAGGTAAAATTATGTTTCGTAAAAACTGGTCAACGCTTCTGGGAAGGACGTAATTGAGCATTATACTATGTGTCTTCTCATAAACACAAGTTATTAAAATATTTCTGAAACATGCATGTATACATACATACATACATACATACATACATACATACATACATACATACATAACTTTATCGCAAAAGATACATCAGAGCCAATGCTACACAAAAGAAGACAGAGACGCATGTGCCTCTCTAATTCCATCCTCTTTAAAATTCAAAATTTCAAAACATGTATCAATAACTGTAATCATGTTCGCATGTGCTTTAACACGTTGTTAGATAAAAGAATACCTGCAGTCACACCAAAATAAAAGAGGGTTATTTAAAACTCAGTCTAGCATGCCCATTGAAAAAGCATACTACCGCCATAACTAAAATGCAACACTTTTGCACGAACCATACGCAACAAATACTAATGTTGACTACGCCAGTAGACAGACACATGCTCATCTCTCTCTCTTTCTCTCTCTCTCTCTCTCTCTCTCTCTCTCTCTCTCTCTCTCTCTCTCTCTCTCTCTCTCTCTCTCTCTCTCTCTCTATATATATATATATATATATATATATATATATATATATATATATATATATATATATATATATATATATATATATAAGAGACAGAAAGAGAGAGAGCGATATATAAATAGTGTGTGTGTGTGTGTGTGTGTGTGTGTGTGTGTGCAAGCAAGGTGATGTAACCCGCGGAGATGGGTTAGAGTACGAATTCAAAATTCTCTAACCTCTATGATTGTATATATATATATATATATATATATATATATATATATATATATATATATATATATATATATATATATATATGACACTGCTTATAAACCTATTCGCTTATTTATATATGTAATTTCATGTCTACTTATTTTACTTGTATTTATTGTTTGCATGTAGCTCTAGCTTTAATTAAGTTTCTTGACTGATGAGAGGCTGAAGCATGTGTAACCGTCAAATGTTTCTTTACAAGAGGACGGTGTGCATAGATTTAATATGTAACCTTCAAATGTTTATTTACAAGAGGACGGTGTGCATAGATTTAATGTCTAACCTTCAAATGTTTATTTACAAGAGGAAGGTGTGCATGGATTTAATGTGTAACCTTCAAATGTTTATTTACAAGAGGACGGTGTGCATAGATTTAATGTCTAACCTTCAAATGTTTATTTACAAGAGGAAGGTGTGCATAGATTTAATGTGTAACCTTCAAATGTTTATTTACAAGAGGACGGTGTGCATAGATTTAATGTGTAATCTTCAAATGTTTGTTTTACAAGAGGAAGGCGTGCATAGATTTAATGTGTAACCTTCAAATGTTTCTTTACAAGAGGACGGTGTACATAGATTTAATGTGTAACTTTCAAATGCTTATTTACAAGAGGACGGTGTGCATAGATTTAGTCCCTGGTCAGCATTAGAGTTTGCAGGGTTTGTCATTGATAAAAATACCTTATTCGATTTCAGAACTGTACTCTCTTTTGTTTTGTTCCCACCCACCCCCAATTCTCTTCACAATTTTACCACAATTATTGTCACCTTCATCATCACCATTATTATTGTCAGCTCCTCTTCACTGGTAAAAGCCAAGGTATGCCTTCGTCTGTATGAATGATGCAGAATGCAGAACTACACTTTACCTTGCAAAGGTAGACATTGAATGTACTACATCTGTTTAGTTCAGTACGGCACATGACACAGTTGTGGAAAATGTATCAAATACCTCCGAAAACGGCCTTTAGGTCAAGAACTATCAGTCTCATCATGATTAATGGGAATAAGAAAATTAGAAGGGCTTTGTTAGACCTGATGACGATAGAAGTAAAGCAGTCCATTTCAAATACCGTGTCAGATCCAAAAGTATCAGATAAAAAAATACCTGTATACTATACACTGGGCATTGACACGTCGTTTGTCAACGGGTGAAATGGCGTAAAATTCATTTTTTGAACGCCCTTTCATTAGATTATCTGTTGTCTCAACATTTTTGCAAACTTGACAGCTACACGATAATCAGTTAATTTGATTCTATGATTGAAGCGATAGTACAAAACGAAATAATGTATTTATCGCAATGCAAAGGAATTAAAATGTTATTTTTTTACAGATTAAACGTTTAAACTATACTGCTATGTAAAAGAAATAGGAGTTTATTAAATAAATAAAAATAAAATCCTTTTTCTCCTTTATATTTGATACAAATAATACTATCATACAGGTTAGAGAAAGTTTAATTCGTACTCTACGGAGATTCTAACCCAGGTCCGCGAGTAAACGGCACCCATCTCCCTGTCTGCACACAAGGTCCATATTCCTTTACTATTAATCACACATCACCATAATATGATGCTACTCAGTCGGTGTTATATGCACTCATGTGTAAGCTGATGACAGCAAAATATACAAATCTAGCCACCCAACTGAAGTTACCATCCAAGGCGTAGAGAGGTGCATTTCTGATGTGAAATCATGGATGACATGCAACAAGCTGCAGATGAATGATGATAAAACTGAGGCCATTCTAATCACAACACAAAGACTTTCTTATTCACATCCTTTACCTCAAACAATAAATATGAGCAACACCAATATTAAGTTCACACAATCAGTACGAAACCTAGGTGTTACTCTGGACAGTACTCTCACATTGCACCAACATGTCATGAACATATGCAAGGCTGTATATGTTGAGCTGAGACGCATCAGCTCAATTCGCAAATATCTTTCAGTTGATGCCACTAAAACACTTGTGTGTTCATTAGTACTTTCAAGACTGGACTATTGTAACTCAGTTCTGTCTGGTTCATCTCAATATATGATCCAGAAACTTAAAGTTCAAAACACAGCTGCTCGGATCATACTTAGAGTACCACGATCGGAGCACACCTCCCCGCTGCTCTGTATCCTAAACTGGCTATCCATTCGATCCAGAATCAAACACAAAATTTGTTCTCTGTGCTACGTTTCACTGTCGGACTCTAGTCCAACATACCTATCCGACCTCACCCATGTGTACATACCAGCAAGATACTTACGCTCCTCTTCTGACAATCGTATACGCATTATTCCCACTATGAAAACAAAGTCATATGGACAGCGTTCTTTTGCATATCAGGACCCAGCAACGTGAAATGAATTGCCCACTGAACTTAGACACAAAGACACAGTGATCACATTCAATAGTGCTCTCAAAACTCACTTATTTCGACTACAATAACAAACTTAAAGACCTAATAATGTTTCCTACCTTAAATAATATCAGTATGTTTTTGTTAATGTTTTCTAATTTCATGTTTGTTTTTGTAATCATATCATTATATGTTTTTTTTATCCTATATATGTTGTCTAATGTTGTAAAGCGCTTAGAGCTTCTAAAGATTAGGCGCTATACAAAGTCCTCATTATTATTATGACGACCTAGTAATTAATTATCATTTATCTACACAATCATTCCGGATTCCAATAGAATATAGACTGTGTAGATAGATGATAATTAATTACTGGTCGTCATGTGAGTGTGTTTGCTACACACGAGTTTATCTAACGTCGATTGAGAGTATATATATATATATATATATATATATATATATATATATATATATATATATATATATATATATATATATATATATATATATATATATATATATATATATGAAAAAGTTATCTAAATGCACTGAAACGGTTTTTTACAAAAAGTACTATTTGTTGTAAAAAAATTTAATTCGCTTTTCTGCAATGTGAGAGTTGCTTTGAATGGTGTAATTGTAGTTTCTCTGGGTCATATCCAGTTGTATCCAGTTATATCCAGTCATATCCAGTCATATCCAGTTATATCCAGTCATATCCAGTTATATAAAGTCATATCCAGTCATATCCATTTATAGCCACTACATCGGTCTACCGATTTGCTGCAGCAATAACGATTATTTTTGCACTTTTGGAAACCATAATCACAAATAAAAACAATGATAATATTTATAGTAAAGTTTATTTATATTTATATTAAAGACGAGTTTGCATTATGGAAATACAAGGAAAAACAGATCTGTAACGTTGTTAATTTTGTGCAGCCTTTTATGGCAACCCACCGTTTATAACTATGGCAAGATATTTATTACTGGTTCCTTACGTGAACTCAAAATCTTTTGAGATGCTGCTAACACGTGCAGTACCGAATATATGTGAAACGAGGTATGCGGAAGTATTACTCCCAGCAGTTTGAAAATATTAGTCCTTGAAATGCTGTTACATTATTTTCTCGTATTCTGCGCATGCTCCACAGTGGAAATGAATCTGGAAATATATGTAAGTTTTCGTAATATTCACAAAACCATTTTTTGTGGTCATTTTGTTGGGTCGTTTTATTCCACTGTTACAAATCTCTTTCGATTTTCACTCTAACTTATAATCTAACGACAATATAAAAAATATTGCTTGTAACTCAGGAACGTTACTTCACACAGGGAAAGAACGCTCATGGGATTGTTGCGTCGCATAAATATGATGTCGCGTGACATCAGCCAGAACACACTAGTTCTTTTTAAATTTTTTATTATCTTCGTTCAGTCCAAGCCTATCATCAACCCTTGGAATGGACTTAACAGGATCACGGGTACGGACTGTAATTGTTTGCGCACAAGATGAGATTACTCACATTGTAACATTTAAAATATCGAGAAAGAAAGGATATTGCAATACCAAATATTCTAATAAAACAAATTTTTCAAAAGAAGACTTTATTTTAAATGAAGTTCGATATTCTTTTGCCATGAAGGATGCGACAGGACTAAAACGAGTAGCCTCCCAACAAAATCATTTGGACACATTTACTTTAAAATTTCAAAGACATTTGACATTACCTTGGGGGAAAGGCTGGGGGACAAGATCTGTGTGGTAACAGGGATATAATACTTACGATAGAAACTTGTTTATTGCGCACATATTAAGGAGAAGAGGTCAAACAACGTATTTGACTAACTTAGCTACCGTACTTGCCTCAAAAACAAATTTATACCAAATAGATTCAATGTGGCACATAAACAATCAGCCATTAAACATGAAGAAAAAGAACATCATTCGGTCAAAATACCCTGAATTTACTTTGCTAACACTCTCAGTCCGTTCGGAAAGCGAACTTACTACTATGTATTTGTAAGTGTGCAAATTTCTGTCGATCTATAAAGAGCACGTTAATTTGGGCAAGAGAACAAGCATTTAGATTTATGGGGACAAGTGCGTGTTAAATCGCTATACTGCAATGATTTTTTAATGTCTGTGTCGCGAGAGGAAGTGCTTCTTAATTAACCGTAAGGAAATTCTCTAGTAAAACATTTATCGGAGGGACCGGATGTCTGGAAAGTCACGGACACATTTCTGGCGGTAGAAGCGAGCGAAGATAGATAGCAGAAGGTAATTGCGTGTATCTCATGTAATTCTTTGATAACTTTATAATGATTTGCTTCAAATTATTTTCCTAAATTTGCGTGAATTTATTTATTTAAATCCGTAGATAAATTATCTTGATATGAGCATAATTGTTGAGTTCATCTATCTAAATTCGTCCAATGATCGTCTTTATATAAGTTCGACGAAATTGTTTGAATTTGTCGTCTTGATTATTATAAGGGATTAGGTATTCTAATAATCTCATGAATGACTTTAGTTGATATGAATCACGAGAATCCGTGTGAATTCTCCGATCTTAGATGATTTCACGTATGATCAAGACCTGAGTGCGTATTGACTGAAATTAACGTTGCTAAGCCATGAAGTAAGATTTTATGTATGATAAAGACTTGAATGTGTTTATTCACTGACAAAAAACGTAGTTAACCATGTAATGAAATTAATTTCATTCATTCATTTATGTAATTGAGATGAGAACGGAAATGTTATGTCTCATGTGATTTAATGTGAATCAGTGATGAAATAGCCGTTAGGAAGTACATTAATATTATGAAACTAGGCTTGTGTATGGTCTGCTATGTTTGGCTTGACCAGATAGCTTTGTTATCTGTTTGAATCCCAAAAGGACAATATCTGATAAAGAGAGGGGAGTAATGATCTATTCCTAGTAGGATATCTGACAGAAGAATTAGGTTGCTCCTCTGTTTATTTTGAAAGGGGAAATAGCTCTACAGACGTATCAACGTACCTACTTATCCAAGTATATACGAATCTACGTACTTACTTATCTACCAACCCACACAAAGTTTGAGGGCCGAAAGAGCCGAGACAATAGAGAGTTGGTGAAGAAAAAGCGAAAGGACCAATATAAACAGCCACAGTGAAGTTGGAGTGAACCGGAAATAAGTTACAAAGTTGTAAAAAGCAATGATCTCGATTGCTCACTCGATTATATGATGAACCAAATCTATATTTTGAAACAGATCGGCTATTTATATAAGTATATTTCTGTTTTAAATTCGGTGAATGATGTACATTTCTTGATATTTCTGTTCATATTGTGATGAAAATATTGTAAGAGACCGAGGGACATTCCTTGCTGCTCGGGTCGTATTCAAAACCGCTAAGACCCACGACTTCGACCATAGACAATTTTTCTATCTGGCGAGTTGAAGAAACTTCAAGAGGAAGATATGTCTCTCAACAAGGTACCCAGGTGTGCAAAAGATGGGTCCATACGGAAACTGCCAGACGGAGAGATGAAGCTCGCGACGAAACGCTGTATTTTGTACCGGTACGCCAGGAAAGAGGCCGATACGATTCAAAAAGTTGTTTTGCCCATAGCGAAGCGAATAAAACATTAAAACAAGCTCTGAAGAAGCTCTGTGAAGGTCCCACAGTGATTGTGATCGATACCTTCCCGCGATACATTTTGCGTATCGAGAAATACCACTGGCAAGTTTGGGTTTTTCGCCTTTCGTATTAGTCTATGGGAAGACAGTCAGGAGAACCATTGCAGTATTAAGGCAGGTTTGGAAAGATGAACAGTAATACGAGGAAGCGCGAACAACATACCAATATGTTGTTGATCTCCGCAACAAGTTGGAAGAGATTTCTAAATTGGCTCAAATAATCTCCACGACGCAAGGGAATGTCAAGCCAAATATAACAATAACAGGACGAAGGACCGTCACCTCGAGGTGGGTGACAAGGTGTGGTTGTTGCTGTCGGTAGGGGACAACAAACTTCAAGTCTCATGGAGGGGACCATTCTTTGTAATTGATAAAAAGGGTGGACAGAACTACCGTATCCCGGTAGGAGACAAGTAGCTGTACCAAGTAATCCTTCTGAAACGTTACCGTGAAAGAGAGACAGCCACAGACTTAATGGTTGCTACAGTTGTGATTGAAGAACCCGACAACAAAGGATGAGAGAAGGAAGTACTCCCTAGTTGTCATTTGACGAGGGCAGACGCCTATGTTGACGTTGTCCTTGACGGGACGCTAACGTCAGAGCAACGTAAGGAAGTGGAGTGTTACTTAAAGACTACTAAGCGTCTTGACAGAACGACCTGGCAAGACGGAGTTGGAGAAGTTCACCCTAAAGTTACTGCATTATAAGCCAGTGAAGTTGAAACCATATCCGCTACAGTATGCAAATTAAAAACTGACCAAAATGAAATTCAAACTATGATAGACTTGGGAGTTATAGAACCAACTGAGCCGGCGTATATCTTTCCTGTTGTGTTCGTTCAGAAAAAGACGATACACACATAATCTGCGTCGATTACAGGATGTTGAACAGGATTACGAAATTCCAGGTAAAACTGTTATCTCATCCTGAGTCCATATTTGCCGAGTTGACCAACGCAATTTTTTTCTTCAAAAATCGATCTGTCTATGGGATATTGGCAAATTACAGTTCGAAATGAAGACAGTGCAAAACTTGCCTTCGCAACTCAAGACGGGACCTACCAGTGGGTATTCATGCCATAGGGGGTCCGGAATGCGCAGAGTGTATTTACACGTAAGATGCGAAAATTGCTTGAACCGTTAAGTGGGACTGGAGTTTCAAACTTCATGGATGATTTACTCTTAGCAACAGCTACTTGGGATGATTATATAATTTTGCTGAAGAACGCGGGACTGACCGCACTACCATCTAAGTGCCACGTAGGGTTTAGGAAACTAAGATACCCTCAGCGAGGACACGTTAACGCCAGACAGTTCAAAATTCGACCAAGTTAGGGACGCAGTACGACCGACCACTAAGACGGAAGCTCGATCTTCCTTGGGACTTGCAGGGTCTTATCGTCGATATGTTGCTAACTTCCGCGGTATAGCTACCCCATTGACTGACTTGACTCGGGAAAAGGTTCCGACGAAAGTTATATGTTCAGACGGATTTGAACGAGCATTTCAGACGTTGAAGGACAGACAGACGTCAGAGGCAGTAGTGAAATTGCCTGATGTGACACGAGAATTTGACTTACGTACTGACGCTTGTGATAGAGGTTTAGAGGCAATGATATTACAAGAGCATGACGGAAACTTGCATACAGTAGCAGGAAATTGTCAACTGCAGAACGTAATTATTCGGTCTCTGGGAAAGAATGCTTGGCAATTATCTTTGGGATATTTGAATTCTAACGTTATCTGTATGGACGAAAATTTATTTTAGAAACAGACCACCAACCACTCGCCTATTTAGCTCAAGATAAGTTGACAAATGGACGATTAATGCGACGGTCATTATTTCTACAGCAGTACCAAGTCAAGGCACGGTATATTAAGGACAACGAGAATGTAGGGGATTACTACTTTAGTAGACATGGGACGTATGAGGTGAAGTGTTCACATGGGGACGTGTAAATGAATCAAATTACATCTCCAACACTTGGAGAGTAAAAATCCCTGATGTCACTCTTCAAGGGTGGCCAATGTAAGGGTGCAAATTTATATCGATCTATAAAGAGCACGTTACATTGGGCAAGAGAACAATTCATTTGATTTATGGGGACAGGTGCGTGGTATATCGATATAATGCAATGAATTGTTATGTCTGTGTCGTGAGAGGAAGTGATTCTTAACTAAGCCTTCTTTTATTTAACTGTCAGCAAGACTGGAAGTCTTATGTTACGTGTGTAGACTCCAGCAAACAATACCACACGAAAGAGTGAAAACAGCAAGCTTTGAAAAGTATAACAAATAATTTATTTCATTGGAAATACTCTGTAAAAATGAAAATATATGAATTTACGGTTTCCAGAATCAAATCCTAAAATAATCCAAGAATAATCCACGAATAAACGTTTTGAAGTCCTAATATTGAAAGGTCATAATGATTCCAAGTTCGAGACCCGACGAAGAATTCAAGATGGAAGGCGATGCGGTTTACTGTAACTTGTATTGTGCTGAAGTCTATTGTTCTTTGTACAAACACGATAATGAATTATTCGGTCTTGGAAATCCAAATAAAATTTTCAAGAAATGTCCTTGTTCAAGAATTCTGTATGAATACAATAATATTTCCAGAGAAACAAATTAATCTTTTAGAGTCCAAATAATCTGAAGAAAAATTAACAAATAACTAAAAGCTCAAAATTTCAATACTGGTCACAACAGAAAAAAACTACTTGATATCAAGTGTAAAAAAACCCGGACTTTCCCTCTCTCTAAACATCACTGTTAATATTAAGTGTTTCGCAATATCGGAAATGCCTAATTGCGAAATAGAGGATCACGTGATCATGTTTACGTTTAAAAATCACATAGTTCCTGTATGTCCTTGATAAGCACCAATCATTTTGCTCAGATAAAAAGTTGTTTACTTGACCCTCATTCAAGGCCAGGAACTATGTCAAAAATATAAAAAAGTGTTTTCATTATTAGATATCTAAGGAAAAACTCAGGTCAAACTGAATTTTCTGGAAAAAATCAAATTCTTAATTAAAAAATTACATTACATTGACAAGTAAAGAAAATGAAAAGACTCCAAAACCCACAAACAATCAAATCAAATTAAACACAACTTAAATCAAATATAAATTTAATCGACTATACGTAAGGGAATGAAATGGTTAACTTCGATATTTGTACAAAACATGTCAGAATTGAAATTGAACGTAATCAGTTTTTTGGAAACCTAGAAATCAGTCTGACCGCATTTTGGGCGCCCTGTTATTAAAGGTGGTAAACATATTTAATCCTGATTGGTTACGCTATAAAGGGGGCGTGTTTCCTAAACGACATTTCTTGGGTTTAAATGCCTCATCGCACAACTTTAGTCACTTTGAGTTATCCTGTAAGAGGAAAACAAATAGGAGACCACAAGATTGAATTTAGAAGAAATTATTTCGTAAAACATTTATCCCAGCGACCTGATGTCCGGAAAGTCGACGGACACAATTCTGGCGGTAAAAGCGAGCAAAGCTTGAAAGTACAAGGTATTTGCGTCAATCTCATGCAATTCATTGATAAAAATATAATGATTTGCTTGAATTTATTTGTTTATATTAGCATGAATTTATTTGTTTAAATCGGCGGATCAGTTTTCTTATACGAATATAACTGTGTTTGAGTTCATCTATCTGACTTCGTACAATGATCTTCGTTATATATGTTCGACGAAATGTTTGAATTTATCGTCTTGATTGTTAGAAGGAATCAGGTATTTTAAGAATTTCATGCATTACTTTAGTTGATATGAGTCACGATATTCCGTGTGAATTCTCCAATCTTAGATGATTTCACGCATGAAAAAGACTTGAGTGCGTATTGACTGAGATTAACGTTGTTAAGCCATGAAGTGAGATTTCATGTATGCTAAAGACTTGAACGTGTGTATTCGCGGACAATAACGTAGTTAATCGATTTAATGAATTTCATTCATTCATTTGTGTAATTGAGACGAAAACGGAACTGTTATGTCTCGTGTGATGTTAATATGATACGACGATATCTGACATAAAGAGAGACGTTAGAATATGTGTCAGAAGATTTAAGTTGCTTCTCTGTTTATTTTAAAAGGGGAAATAGCTCCACTGACGTAATCGCGTACCTATTTATCCAAGCATATACGCATTTACGTAATGTAAGATGCACCTATTCACACAAGAATTGATGGCCGAAAGAGGCGAGACAATAGAGATTTTCGAGAAGAATAAAGCGAAAGGACCAAGAAGAACAATCACAATGAAGATGGAATGAACCGGAAATAAGTGGGTTATGAAGTTGTACAAGGCAATGACTTCGATTGTTCACTCGATTCTATGATGAACCAATTCTATCTATTAGAACATATTGCTTGTTTACAAATAGAAAGTAGTTCCTTTATTCACCTGAGTTCAATATGAATTACACGCGAGTTCAGTATTGTAAAATACTGCACGATTCTGACAATGTAAAGTTAACTGAGAAAAATGAGCATATAATAATATACTAGCCAGTATGCTATAATAAAGGTATAATGCTAGCTATCTAGGTATTATAAAGGTATAAAAGTAGTTACCTAGCTATTATAACGGTTTGACACTATTTATTTAGCGATTATATCGTTATAATAATACTTATCTTGCTATTATAACGTAACATTAATAATTCACTAGCTAATATAACGGTATAATGTTATTTATCCCGCTCTTATAACGGCTTAATACAAGTTTCCTAGTTATTATAACGGTAAAATAATAGCCACCTGGCTATTACAACAGTATAATACTAGTCATCTTGTTATTATAACGGTATAATACTATTTACCTAGCCTTTTTTCAAACATATTGAAAAAATGTCTCCTGAAATTCTTAATAGGATATCTTTAAACAGCGCATATGTTTCATATCGTGCAAACAGTATTACGTGGATTCTTGTGCCAATATGATGGGCATTCATCAATCACTATAAAAGCATATCTACTTCCAAAAGTTTCTTATTGACAATTTAGACTCTATCGTGACTGCTTTGTTGTCCATGGAAGGAATTTAGAAAATATTTTTAACTCGTACATGGTTTAGAAAATATTAGTTAGGACATAAGTTCGATCTACACGTGTTGGATCATAGAAATACACTTAAACTACGCGTTTCTTTTATCAGATTGTTTGCCTGCTAGTGGAAGAATCTCAACCTGATTTTTGCTGAACCATTTAAGTAATTAATTGCCGACGTTAATTAATTGTCTCACACATCTTGACAGTTATAGTACAATCTATGAACTTGATTCTTGGTACAAGGAGAGAAACATTAGGAATGGTTGTTTGTTTACATTAAAGTAAAATGCCAATGTTGATAATAATTGAACAACCTTAAGAACAAAAAAAAATACAAGATATAGTTCGGTTGTCCAAAATTTTAAACTGTCCACATCATCAATAAATAATATCAATATAAGCTACGTTTGTACGATATGTTTGTAGGACATATCTTTGTGACTTACAAAATTAATATTCAACTTCGCTGGGGTAAATAGCGTCCATAGTAAAACCACGCATGCATTTCCAGGCTTTCACATTTTTATTACTCACGTTCTTTCCAACACAAATAGTTTACTATACCATTTTCGCACTGGAGAAGTTTGATACAATTGTGTGTTGTTTTTTTCCTTAGCATTGCCAAAATTGAATTTTAATTATATTAAGTTTATATATGTATCGACTGCTGTAATTTAAATTCGGTTTGCAATTTTTAATACGATCACCTTTTGCACATCTTATATGTTTCATTCTGTGCCTAACGTTGTGCTTGATGAAAAACTAAATAAATTAAAAGAATGTAAATATGTTTTGTATTGGTGAGACCATGTAAAGACATGAATAGTTTTGCAAATGTTCCGCACGACGTTTTGGACCATATCATAACCACATTGTTGAATACTCTGCTTAATGGGTTTGGAAGGAATTTCGGAAATACTTTTTACCCACCTTTGAGATTAGAGAATATTATGTCTGGGCATGAATAATGGAAATAAACAAGCGAAGAAAGCTATTAAATTAGCACAAATTAATGATACTATGAGATCATGTGTCAGTCTTAAATACTTCGACAGCTCGACTTGTGTTAGAAATACCTGTAAACTACACATCTGCATTGGCAAGCAGGTGGATAAATATAAGATTCCTTTCTCCCAAGCCATTTTAGTTATTAATTGCCGGCTTTTATACCTGATACCCCTAGCTAGGCAAATATAATTCAGTTTGTGAATTTGACGCTTGCTGCAAGGTGAGAAAAATTAAGAAAATGCATGTGAGTCCATATTATTTGCTGATTTTTTTAAAACTGTTTGTGTCAGTTTATGTTAAACCAATATTAGTTAAAATAATTAATGAACTATAACAAAAAATTAAAGATACAACCAAATCAGCCAACCCTTTTCGACTAGTCGTATACTCAAAAATGATGTCAATCCAGAAAGACGAAACGTCCTAACAAAAGTTTTGTTTTTTTTAATTAAAAAAGTAATGATAACTTCGCAGTGGGAAGTAGTGTCTGTGTTAAGGACCATATATACAGTTTCAAATGATAACTTCGCAGCGGGAAGTAGTGTCTGTGTTAAGTACCATACACACAGTTTCAAATGATAACTTCGCAGTGGGAAGTAGTGTCTGTGTTAAGGACCATACATACAGTTTCAAACTCCAATCGTTGCTTAACGAGGCTCTTACCCAAGAACGTATCTTACTGTACCAGTTATTATAGAGAAATAAGCAACTTGAAAACAACATACATAGTATAGATGTTTCCAAGGTCCCAATGCGTTTAATTCTTTCTTACGTTGCTTTGTGTTGACTTTATCCTGATTGGATCTCAGTGAAAGGACTAATTTTGTGTTTAGCGATATCATGTTGATTTGCCAGTGAATGTGCATTTACTTTAAAGTAGGTAATTCTGAAATCGTACTTCATTCATAAGTACCCTATATGTCTGTAAAAATCCAAACAGAACGAAGGAAAACAAGTTAAAAAGTAGTATTGAAAACAAAGCATTCTGCAGCTTCTTTTGAAGAAGGAAGGTTTACATTTTGACGTATTGTCACTGAGACAACGGAAGGGTAGGTTGTTTCATTAACAGGAAACGGGTGTAGTACGTGTCAGAAAATTTTTACAGAACACCAGCATCACTTTGCAGGGTGCTAAACCTGTCAAGTAAGGATTACAGAAAACCAGCCTCACTTCGCAGGCTCTGGAACCTGTCAAGAAAGGTTTACATAAAACCAGCTTCACTTTGCAGGCCCTGGAACCTGTCAAGAAAGGTTTACAGAAAACCAGCTTCACTTTGCAGACCCTGGAACCTGTCAAGAAAGGTTTACATAAAACCAGCTTCACTTTGCAGGCCCTGGAACCTGTCAAGAAAGGTTTACAGAAAACCAGCTTCACTTTGCAGGCCCTGGAACCTTCAAGAAAGGTTTACATAAAACAGCCTCACTTTGCTGCACCTCACATCGTCGTCTCACTTTTCATGGAATATAGTCGAAACTACGAGGAATATGCATGTTTGTAAGGGTAGATACTATAGTTGCAAATACATCTGTTATAAAGTATTCATGCCAAGCTGTTGTATAAACGTACCAAGCTTTCGAGTCATGCAAGGCTTGTAAAGTTATGGGAAATGTAAATTTAAAACAAATTTTGAATTTAGGGGTTACGGTGGCACGGTCATGAAGGTGGTGGACTTGTCAGATCAGCGTAAGTCGGCTACCTTGGCCTGTCCTTCAGCAAGGCTAATTACTCCCATTGCCTCTGTACAAAATAATGTGGCCTATCATTCAGCAAGACTCATTACTCCCTTTGCCTCTGTACAAAATAATGTGGCCTGTCCTACAGCAAGGTTCATTATTCCCTTTGCCTCTGTACTAAATACCATATCCTGTCCATCAGCAAGGTTCCTTACTCCCATTGCCTCTGTGCTAAATACCTTGGCCTGTCCTTCAGCAAGGCTCGTTACTCCCATTGCCTCTGTACGAAATACCTTGGCCTGTCCTTCAGCAAGGCTCATTTATCCTATTACCTCTGTACTAACCTTGGCCTGTCCTTCAGCAAGGTATTCTCTCCCATTGCTTCTGTACTAACCTTGGCCTGTCCTTCAGCAAGGCTCATTACTTCCATTGCATCTGTACTAAATAACCTACAAGTTTTTATGTGAATCAGTCAAAAATCTATATCTTTGGAATATGAATTGAAGAATAGCCGTAACTCAAACGATAACAGGTTCAAGAATGTTTCCGTGTCAAATGAACATCCATTTAAAATACGGGAACACAACAAAACTCATTTGATATTGTTATGTATATTTAATTTAATATCTGAATTCCCGGTGCCCATCAGTAAAAAGCAACATATGTGATTTTTGGACATGGCTGGAAACTATCAGAAATTATGTTAATTTTTTCAATAATTGCTGAATCTCTGATAAATGCATTGAGCAAGAAAATCAAGCTGAAAAATTGTCCATAGAATTTCGATAAGTTAATGGCTATACTTAAGAGTGAACCAGTTCTTTCAGCTCCAAATTTAAGTCAATGATTTAAAATGTATGTTGATGCAAGTGATGTCGGGTTTGGGGCAGATAAGATAAAAATGGTTTGTTCATCCAGTGTACTATTTTTCTAAGAAGTTAAATAAGCACCAGCGAATTTATTCCACACCCGATAAGGAAGGTTTGGCTTTGATATTTGCATTACAACACTTTGTTGTGTATATTAATTAGTTCAACTCCTTCTCTGACTATTGTGTTTAGTGACCAAAACCCTATAACTTTCAATGGTAAGATGAAAAACTAAAAACAAGGGAAGATTAGGGTTGAGTGGTTGAGTGTGATGTTGCAGGAATATTATATTGAGATCAGACACGTGAAGGGAAAAGACAATTTAATAGCTGATGCACTTTCAAGTGTATATAAATATTGTATTGTTTCATGTATACTTTGTATCATTCGTAACATTTTATCTTATGTAATTTGTACCACATGTGTATCTGAGTAATCGTAAAATGAAAGCTTTATTATTTACTAGTTTATTTTTAATTTTTACATGTCTTTACATGCTATTGTAATATTACATTTTATGTTGGACTTGGCCTTGTCCAAAATTGAATTCATTTCAGCTTGACCTGAAATAAATTTTTTACATATTATTTTGCACACAACTAATATCTTACTAAATTATTCTCTATGTGTATGGGCTTAAGATAAATTCTAAATAGTAGCAAATATGATTATTTGGTTCTAGTTAAAACTTGTTGGAATTTACCTGGTCTACCTGATATAATCCAGGTTCTATATTGTTACTTTCAGTAATAGGTTTCTAATAATAATTAATATTTATATTTTGTAAATATCAGGATCATTCTAGAAGGTTTTTTTCCATTAGGTAAAAGTCTTTTTTTTTAAAATAGAAAATGCTAATTGTGACATGAGGTCAAGTAGAAGACTACATAATCTTGTCACCGAAGGGAACATTAATTCGTGCTTTAAGTTATAGCACAATCAAGTTGTACCATATGTTGTGTCCAATATTATATCAAGCTAGAATCCACTCTCTTCAAATTATTGAATTTAAGTGATTATTTTCTCTGGAAATACAACAGTGATCTGATAAAATTCATGGATTAGGACATTCACTGGAATTCATAGTGATATCAAATCTGGAATTATATTACTATGGTACATCAACACTCTACGAGCTACCACAAACACATTATCACCTTCAGTGTTTGATTCAATTTGACTTCTACTGAATTGTGTTCAGGACATAATTACAGCCTGTAATTCTAGGATTATTTGAGAGCTTATTCGTAATACCGTGTGTTCCTTGTTATTCAATTTTTACTTTTGTATTCTAGGGAAATACATTATTTGTTGAAATTCAGGAAGCTGTCTACTTTTCACTCTTTTCTGATAATTCTTTCTAAGAGCATAGCCTTGTAACAATATATCATTTGAATAAGTCTCTGCCTGTTGGCCTAGACGTATTATTACGACATAACAAATTCGTTCTTTCCGCCGATTCAGAGTAAAACATGTGTGCAGTTTTGTGCATTTATTTCATTCCTCCTTTTTAAGCTATTCAAATATTTTGAGCTTTACTGTATGAATACAATTCAAGGCGAACATGAATTTATGCAAGTTAAATTCACTGCGCCTAAACTTACCTAGGCGCGAACGTCGAAGAAGGCACATAAGCAGTTCGAATCTGTGTTGAACAGCTTATCTAGCGTCAGATCATGAATACAGTATTAAATGGTGATGTACTAAATAATAATATTGTGTATGCAATACAAGAAAATAATCTTGGCTAATATATAAGCATCGAAAGAAGTTTTTCAATGATTTATCAAACGAGCATATGAATACTTGTATTAATGAAACCGACAGTAAACTTTAAAAAAATAAAATTGTATTATACCCATAATAGGCTATTCAAGAGTC
Organism: Sinohyriopsis cumingii; assembly: GCA_028554795.2. Lineage (NCBI taxonomy): Eukaryota > Metazoa > Mollusca > Bivalvia > Unionida > Unionidae > Sinohyriopsis > Sinohyriopsis cumingii. Next base: position 114,562,177 of record CM068828.1, read on the forward strand.
AGAAACCCGTTGCATGCCAAGCAAACAAGCAATTAAGAAGGTGTAGGAAATACTTTGTAAAATACTAATAGAACCTTTGTTGGGGTTTGGACCGAGACAAGGAAATCCCAGTCAAGGTTTTATATTATTAGCCTCAATACAAGGGTCTATTGAGAAGTAGACAAGTAATGTAACCCCTGGACTGGGATTTCCTTGTCTTGGTATTATTTTCCTAATCTAATGTTTCCAGTTATATTAAATTAATCTGGCATGTTTGCAATACAGTTACCAGATTCAGCACATAGTTTTAATTAGGTACTATTATTGACTCTTACTCTAATTAAAGGTCATCAGGTATTGTGCTATTTATTATATAAGTAGAACATACCTCTCTTGGAACAAAAGGTAAGACACCAAGAATAAATATGTTCAATTCTTACGATCGCTCCGGTGGTCTAGTGGTTAGAGCGTCTGCATCGGATGAGTGAAGTCGCGGGTTAGAACATTAGCCGAGCCATACCAAAGACTGGTTGGCCTGATGTCAGGACAATGTGACTGGACAGGACATGATGTTACGTATATGCGGCATGACGCACAATTGCTAAACATCACTCTAAACTGCCACACTGCAGACAGGTAAAATAGTATCTCAGCATAGGTAAAATGTAAGTCATGTCCATGTGCACACTTAGTTCCATTTTACCTAAATATATCTATCCAAAACGAGGTCATATACGGATAAAATAACAAAACATATGAGAGACTTTTAGGATCTGCTTTTTAAAAAAATCAATTACTTTCTTCCAGAGATACAAACTTTATTCAGATAGCAATCTGAATGCGAAAATACGCGTACAAATCTAATTTGAACTAACCGATAATTGTGGACATGGCAAACATAGCTGATATGCTAACGATAGCTGCTAGTCAACCATATGAATACTATTTTCACAAACTATGTTGGTCTTGAATCTATCGTTTGAACGATTCCAAACAAAATTAGAAAAGGAGTGAATTGGGAATCTTTAATATCTCTTGTGGATGATTTGATTAAGAAAACAAAACATGAAACTACCAATGTTTATAAAACATTTACTTTTCCAAAAGCGTTAGATTTATTTAAGATCGTTCTATAAGGAAATATATGTAGTGTCTCTTTATTTAGAATTATAATTAGTTTCAACAACCCAGTGTTGTGATTTGACCTTGATTCCATAATACTAATGTGATTTGACCTCAGTCTCATTTATCATTCCATCATTTCTAGGAAAACCTGAGTATTTCTTCTTTGAATTCTTCCTAAATAGATTTGTCTGGTTTCTTCAATATTCATACGCAGAGGCGGCGTTAGGAGTACGCGGGGCCTAGGGCCGACCATGATCGCGCGGGGCCTGTATCAGCGTTTCCAGTACACCGGAGAATATAGCTTGACAAACTCATAAGGACAACATTAGGCTTGAAGCGCGGGGCCCCCATAAAGAGCGGGCTTGGGGCGATTGCCCCACTTGCCACCCCAAACGCTGTTCATGTTCATACGCTATCCACAAATATCGCAAGAAAGTATATATTTGTTAACAACGATATAAAAGACATGTATGTACCTTCCAAGATAGATGATGTATTGTATGCATATTGCGATAGGAGATACAAAATAGTAGTAAGATTAAAAATTTGTATGTTTTTATTTTCGTTATCAGATGTAATAGTATTTCAACACAAAAGAGTGCAGATGTATGAGATCGCCCTGTCGACACTCACGATCAAGACTAAACTACATTGATGCATATCCTTTTACAATGACACAAATCTTAATATGTATATCAAAGACTAAAAGCCGATTTTCTGATTGAATCGCCCTAGCTGAAGAAATATAAAACTCTATGACAAGAGGCAAAGCCAAGCTGTCAAATGATTTTGTACTTTTTTAAAATATTCTATTAATAACAGACTGTATGTAACTTGATTCTTTCCGTAAAGTTGGTCACATCGTAAAAAAACTCTAATATTTCTCCTCAATATCTTCCTGAAACTTCCTATCACTTCTGTAATTTAGATTTCATCTATTTGTGATACAGGCAGTTGCAATTTTCATGATGCATGCAAAAATATATTAATCTCCAATATTTAAAACACTCTTTGATTTATCATCATGGAAAATAAAAAAGAATAATAACTTTTATCTTGTTTCTTTTAAGAACATGCTCCTAAAAAACATCTTTACTTTTTTCCGACTGAAAAGGACTTACATCGTACCATATTATTGTCAAAAACGCTGCCCGAAGACCATCAGAACCCGGAATCTTATTACTTGGTATATTTTGAACGTCTTTTAGAGCCGTAGAATGGAATTCTTCCAATAAGAACGTTTCATTTTGGAACGCACTGTATGGATTCAAGCAGTCATGAATCAATATCAGTTTGTCTTTGGTTGTATAATTTATCACAAACACCTCTGTAGTTCTTTGACTCCAATAACGTGCCATCATCAGAGAATAATTTGCAGCATTTTGACACTTAGAAAGTTTCTTTATTTTTAAATTATATTGTATCCTTCTATCTAACTCACGTTATTACATTAATACATTCTATTATTTCCTGTATAATTTCCGACAGATCCCTTTGTTTTTCTTTGAGTACTTATAGTAACATTGTCACATACTTCAATTATTTATTGTGCCAGTAGTCTTCTGTCATGTAATTTCGTCTTATGACACGAATAGGAAATAGTTTTACCCGCTATTTCCATCAGGAAAGTTCCAAAACTTATTTTATCATTGACTTTAAACTGAAGTTCAGACTATAATGTTTTATTTATGCTAAACAGATGTATTTAATATAATGTTAACATAATCCAAAACTTTCAAAAGAGGCTTGTCAAATTTCCTGTATGATTTACCTTTCGAATGTTTTTGAATATTAAGTTTACATTGACAGCTGTGTAATTTGTTGTATAATTCAATTCATTTTCAGGTGAATCCATAACAGAGAGTAAGGTTTCAGCAACCGGATTAAAACCCAACCTTGCTTTTTATTGGCGATGTATCCTTTTCCTTGTGAACCTGTACCTGCAACATTTAATAACCTCCAGAAATCTTTTATATTCAGTCCAGACCATAAACGTAAATCTAATGTAGTATCACCTTCATTCAGATTTGAAAGCCATATCAAATTTTGACTCTCCGTGTCATAACACAGAAATGGACATAGCCAGAAACATAAGCTTTCGTAAGCGTCAGATTCCATAAAATTAAACAAAAGCACAAACTTGATACAATGTAATTTCATTACATTTTCACCCAAAGCAAGGTCGTCCGCATGGGAACAATAAGTACATACCCAATAACACAGACAGGCGCACAGACGCACACACAAAATGCATGACACGAGTGAAACAGAAAATATTTTCGTTTTGGCACAGAAAATATACAACAGTCTAAAATAACTGAAACATCTATATAAAAAAAGAAATAGAGAAGAAATAACTAAGAGCAGAAAGAAACCTATTATATGAATATTAGATTAAAGTTAATAAACACGACAAAACTTTTACTCCATTGTGTGATATAGTTTTCTTTGTTCTTGCCAGGAGATTGTTTACATCGGGCTTCAATTGGAGTGATGCAGGTTTTGGGATCATCTAGTTACACAGTACATACATAAACACATACATACACACACACACACACACACACACACACACACACACATACATACATACATACATACATACATACATACATACATACGTACGTACGTACGTACGTACGTACGTACGTACGTACATACATACATACATACATACTGTTTATGGTATTACTTGCGCTAATAATAAAATTAATTACCCATTTTTAACCATAATTTGTACTACATTATAGCAAATTAGATAATATTTATTAATTAAGTGTATTAATTTGGTGTTAATTTATGTTGCCATATAACTAGATTTGCTAACAATGTAATGTAGGGACCGTTAACTTTATCCATAGTTCACTGCATAAAAGCTGTTATCAAAAAGAATTTATTGTCTTGCTCTTCAATAAAAGATTTTAAAAAATTGTTTGCGTTGTCAATGGACTCAATAACCTTACCATTTCTCAAAAACTTTGCCATGTATCTAAATTTACCATATGCTTACATATATATTTTCTATAGACAAAATGTCCGTTGAAAAATTAGCCGAGAGTCAGCAATTTTATTTGCAGTTATTGTCTTTTTATCTGCAAACAGTATCATTCAACATAGTTTTTGTTATCAATCTATTATGACATGACGTGCTCAATTTCTTTAAATTGATATATTTTTATATGGTTGAAAAAGAAATAGTAGTCAAACTCTTTCTTATCTTCTTTTATTTAAATTAGTACACACGTCACCCTGTACTATGGAGAAAAATCCCTTCACCAAACAGATGCTACTTTTTCGCATTGTGTTTCTGGAAATTGGAGAATAAAAACAAATGACGTTTACCATTTACATTAGGAAGGCTACCTGTCTTATACATGGAAATTCCACCACATCTTCTCGGCTGAAAGAGTGATTTCGGTAATTAGACGTAATTACAAAACACTGAACAGTATAAACTATAAACATATTATGAATCCGTATTAAAGACTCACACACATAGATTTCTTCGAGTTCATATTTTATTGTCCCAGATAGCTAGTGGTAGACTCAGCCATAAACAACTCTCAGGTAGTAATGAGTGGCGTATTCAAAACACACAGAACTGGATTCCCAAAAATGCAGTTGCACTTGCCTGGCCTAGAGTGTCCAAATATTTTGAGCAATATCAGACTTTTATGCATACAAACATTAGAAATAGTAAGATAATTATGATATCAAGTACTCACAGGGGCGAGATTGCTTTAAGATTTCTAGACTTTTTCCTCTTTTACAGGCTCTGCAAATGTGTATACGTTCAGCAATAAAGGACCAGAGAATCCATGTCTCATACAAACCATCGGTATTTCAGTATGAGTTATTTAGGATCCATCTTTCATACAGACCATCGGTATTTCAGTATGAGTTATTTAGGATCCATCTTTCATACAAACCATCGGTATTTAAGTATGAGTTATTTAGGATCCATGTTTCATACAAACCATCGGTATTTAAGTATGAGTTATTTAGGATCCATGTCTCATACAAACCATCGGTATTTAAGTATGAGTTATTTAGGATCCATGTCTCATACAAACCATCGGTATTTAAGTATGAGTTATTTAGGATCCATGTCTCATACAAACCATCGGTATTTAAGTATGAGTTATTTAGGATCCATGTTTCATACAAACCATCGGTATTTAAGTATGAGTTATTTAGGATCCATGTCTCATACAAACCATTGGTATTTAAGTATACGTTATTTAGGATCCATGTTTCATGCAAACCATTGGTATTTCAGTATGAGTTATTTAGGATCCATCTTTCATACAAACCATCGGTATTTCAGTATGAGTTATTTAGGATCCATGTCTCATACAAACCATCGGTATTTAAGTATGAGTTATTTAGGATCCATGTCTCATACAAACCATCGGTATTTAAGTATGAGTTATTTAGGATCCATGTCTCATACAAACCATCGGTATTTAAGTATGAGTTATTTAGGATCCATGTTTCATACAAACCATCGGTATTTAAGTATGAGTTATTTAGGATCCATGTATCATACAAACCATCGGTATTTAAGTATGAGTTATTTAGGATCCATGTATCATACAAACCATTGGTATTTAAGTATAAGTTATTTAGGATCCATGTTTCATGCAAACCATCGGTATTTCAGTATGAGTTATTTAGGATCCATCTTTCATTCAAACCATCGGTATTTCAGTATGAGTTATTTAGGATCCATGTTTCATACAATCCATCGGTATTTAAGTATGAGTTATTTAGGATCCATCTTTCATACAAACCATCGGTATTTAAGTATTAGTTATTTAGGATCCATGTCTCATACAAACCATTGGTATTTAAGTATAAGTTATTTAGGATCCATGTTTCATGCAAACCATCGGTATTTCAGTATGAGTTATTTAGGATCCATCTTTCATTCAAACCATCGGTATTTCAGTATGAGTTATTTAGGATCCATGTTTCATACAATCCATCGGTATTTAAGTATGAGTTATTTAGGATCCATCTTTCATACAAACCATCGGTATTTAAGTATTAGTTATTTAGGATCCATGTCTCATACAAACCATTGGTATTTAAGTATAAGTTATTTAGGATCCATGTTTCATGCAAACCATCGGTATTTCAGTATGAGTTATTTAGGATCCATCTTTCATACAAACCATCGGTATTTCAGTATGAGTTATTTAGGATCCATGTCTCATACAAACCATCGGTATTTAAGTATGAGTTATTTAGGATCCATGTCTCATACAAACCATCGGTATTTAAGTATGAGTTATTTAGGATCCATGTCTCATACAAACCATCGGTATTTAAGTATGAGTTATTTAGGATCCATGTTTCATACAAACCATCGGTATTTAAGTATGAGTTATTTAGGATCCATGTCTCATACAAACCATTGGTATTTAAGTATAAGTTATTTAGGATCCATGTTTCATGCAAACCATCGGTATTTCAGTATGAGTTATTTAGGATCCATCTTTCATACAAACCATCGGTATTTCAGTATGAGTTATTTAGGATCCATGTTTCATACAAACCATCGGTATTTAAGTATGAGTTATTTAGGATCCATTTTTCATACAAACCATCGGTATTTAAGTATTAGTTATTTAGGATCCATGTCTCATACAAACCATTGGTATTTAAGTATAAGTTATTTAGGATCCATGTTTCATACAAACCGTCGGTATTTAAGTATGAT